>JSUI01006352.1:0-43949 GCA_000833645.1 Huntiella omanensis
ATCCGATTTTAGGAAGTCGGCCGCCGAGTTTTAGAGCAAGGTATTGGGGTGTTCAGGCGGAGAATCTGGCTATGTTGACTGTTAAGGGTGCCGTGGAGGGCTTGAGTGCGGGGGACTTTGATAGGATATTACCGAGGGGGTTACATATCCCCGGGAAGTTCTGGTCCATTTTAAAAGGTACTTATCTCTCATCCAACGCAATCTTCAAAACCAACTAACACCCACCCCATAGTAATCCCCAAACGAAACCCCCGCACCCTCGAACCCACCGGAACCTACCACCTCCTCTTCCCCACCGAAACCAACGCCCTAATCTACCGTTCCGAGCTCCTCCGTCTCCAATCCCTCTACACCTCTCGACCTGCCTACACGCCCTCACCGCCAGAAACCCTTTCCTACAGCATAACCGGGCCCAGCAGCCGATACCAGCTCTCCACCGAACTAACCACCTCCATCCCGCACATCCTCCAGCGNTTATTTCTTATCGGTGACCAGATGACTCTAGGTCGTCTATACATGCTCATCAACGATGATGAACGCGCCCGTGGCATTCCCTGGGGTCTAGCCAGATCGTGGTGTCGAAAGGGTATAGCTTTCAGTCTAGCCGATGGAAACCTCACAGCCCGACGCCATATTCCCACTCCCCCCACCGATACCCCCAAGACCCACTGGCCAACATCCTACGATTCAACCGATTCCATGGCTGGAGCCGATGACCCGGAAACCAGTCTAAATGACGAAAACCGGGTACGCGCCGAAGCCGGTGAGAACCCTTTGAACCTAGGAAGTAGCCAATACCTCCTCCTCTTTACATCCTATCTTGAAGCCCAACGGTTCATTCGTTCTTGGAACTCACGAGAAGTTCACTTCGTCACTTCAAGTGGTGCCGCACGGAAAACGAACATGCGTGCACGAATCGTTATGGAGGTATGGCCCGAGGAGGACGACCTTGCAAGATATGCAGATGAAATGCGGAAACATGAAGAAAAAACCAAGAATGAGGAACAAAAACGACACCAGAACATGAGTATCTACCACCACTACTATAAACCCCGAGTCACTGCCTAAACCCAGTCAATAATTACAGAATAAACGTTACAGACCAAACGTTACACAATATCAGATAGCTTCACAATACAGTCAACTACACATACATACATATATATAAAAGGTGCTGTATATTAGAACCCAGCCAAGAACCAGCAACTCCAGACTAGACCAAGACTATTCGGAATCTCTAAACACAAGACAAGTAGCCAGACAAGCAAAGAAACAAAAAATAACACAAAAACCGGCAAACACATGACCAAGACCAACGACACACCACTAAAAACACTAAACACAGCAAAAAAGAACCCTAAAGGGGCCCAGAGCAAAGGGTATAAAAGAGTGGAAAGGACATCTCGGCCGGCTAGACAGGACCGCCACAAAGACAACTAATTCCGGTGGCAGACCAGGCCAACGACTATCAGTCAACTACAACTCGGACTACATCTGCAATCAAACGTAGATACCCCGTGTCGTCGTGTATGCCCGAGATGTCGGGTTCCTTCTACATGCCACTACGCCACGGCCTCTATCAAAGAAAGCCTGTAACCTTTGTGTATACATTCGTCGTTTGCCAAGTCCCGACTTCCTCGTCTTGTCCGCCGCCTGCCACCAGATGGCCACGACCGTAGAAAAACACAAAAGCAAAAGGACAGGAAAATAAGAAAATAAGAAAAACCCCAACAAAACCCGTCGTCCCATAAGATTTCATCAGCGTAAGAAGCGTAGCAGGGAATAAACATTGTCGTCGTCGTTTTCGTTGCCATGATCAGGTCGAATTTTTAGAAAAGAGGANACCAGATGGCCACGACCGTAGAAAAACACAAAAGCAAATGGACAGGAAAATAAGAAAATAAGAAAAAACCCCAACAAAACCCGTCGTCCCATAAGATTTCATCAGCGTAAGAAGCGTAGCAGGGAATAAACATTGTCGTCGTCGTTTTCGTTGCCATGATCAGGTCGAATTTTTAGAAAAGAGGAGGAAGAGGATAAGAGGAAATAGAGTGTGCAAAATCCATGTTCCCCTTAGCAGCATCCACTGCCCTTGTTGTTGGTGTCATTGACGTTGACACCGCCCGTCGTCTCCTTTTCATTCTTCGAGCTGTCCACCAGGCGCTTCTTGATATCCGTGGCCAGGCTGNGTTTTCGTTGCCATGATCAGGTCGAATTTTTAGAAGAGAGGAGGAGGATAAGAGGAAATAGAGTGTGCAAAGTCCATGTTCCCCTTAGCAGCATCCACTGCCCTTGTTGTTGGTGTCATTGACGTTGACACCGCCCGTCGTCTCCTTTTCATTCTTCGAGCTGTCCACCAGGCGCTTCTTGATATCCGTGGCCAGGCTGTAGAAGGCCTGGTCGATGTTGATGTTGCTCTTGGCCGAGACCTCGAGGAATGGGATACCGAGTTCGTCAGCCAGTGCCTGACCGCGCTCCGTAGACACTACACGCTTCTCTTCCCAATCACACTTGTTACCAATGAGAATCTTGTTGACACCTTCGGTAGCGTGCTGCTCGACATTCTGGAACCAAGTACGGATGTCTATAGTTTGTTAGTTTTGTGACCTATATCCGATGCTTTAACGCCAAAAACTCACTGTTAAACGACCGCTCATCAGTGACATCATAGATGAGCAGAATACCCATGGCTCCGCGGTAGTATGCCGTGGTAATGGTACGGAAACGCTCCTGACCAGCGGTATCCCAAATCTGAAGCTTCACACGCTTGCCATCGAGTTCGATTGTGCGGATCTTGAAGTCGATACCAATGGTGGTGATAAAGGAGGGAGTGAACGAATCTTCACTGAATCTCAGCAGACAGCAAGACTTGCCGACGCCGGAATCACCGATAAGCAAGAGCTTAATCTATATCAAGATAACAATAACATGGTTAGTAGATACTCTCAAATATAGGCAAGTCAACGATAGGATATCCCAAGGCCTTATCACCATCTACCTCCACCAACATCCATGACAAAAGATATCATCAGCGCCACGCCTGGCCTGTGCAACAAAAGAGAGTGCGTCATCCAAGCTTCAGGGGGACTCAACCCAATCCAACCCAGAGTGCGACCAAGATTACAGTGCAAACTGACTCGGCGTCCTTCGAGCTCCATAAATACGGCCCGAATTCATGGCTCCTCTTCGGACTGGACGGCCCCCCACTCCGGGATTACGCAGCACTCCTCCCCCACAACATAGGACCCGGAAACGGCGCCTAGATCAGGTTTCGTCATATCAAGGGTGGCGGGGCAGCATAAAGCAGGAAAAAGGGTCGGGCTCACAAGGAAATCGTAGTTGCGGTTGGTGGCCATGATGTCGAGAAAAAGGCAGTGTATATGTAGAGAAAGTTGTTGTTGATGTAATAATAGAGTAGTGCGAGATTAAGCAGACGTGTATTTAGCGGCAGAACAGATGACGACGCAGTAAAAAGAACGATCGACGGATGCTAGCAGCAGCAGATCAAAGATGCAGTGGTGCGGAGAGGGAATGGGTTGGGTTAGACTGGCGGGTTAAATGGCGGGTTAGATGTAGTCTAGTGGGTTAGATTGTACAGACGAAGAAGTGGGGAGTATTGATTAGCCAAGAGACAGCAAAGTATGTAAAGAGACAGGTGAAGTAGAACACGCTCTAGAAAGACCGGGGAAAGCCTAAAGAACGATAGACAGGTATCAGCCTGAGAAGGGGGCAATGGTCACAAACAAAGGGTCTGTGAAAAAGAAGACAGAGCACGGGGAGTTACGACAAGTGACTTGCACAATTGCTTTACAAAGACAATTCATGATCAGAGTTTGCTGGTGCAGTCTGGCCTGGCTGTACGAGCCAGCTGTAAAAGGGCTGAGCTGGCGTTGTCCTTTAGTTGCTTTTTGGTGACGACAGCGGGGTCGGGAGGGCGGGGAACTAAAGCACGGGGTAAAAGCCATCTATCGGTCTAGTGCTACAGTTGGTGTCTTTTAGTGAGCTTCTAGGGGCTTTTTTAGNAAGTGACTTGCACAATTGCTTTACAAAGACAATTCGTGATCAGAGTTTGCTGGTGCAGTCTAGCCTGGCTGTACGAGCCAGCTGTAAAAGGGCTGAGCTGGCGTTGTTCTTTAGTTGCTTTTTGGTGACGACAGCGGGGTCGGGAGGGCGGGGAACTAAAGCACGGGGTAAAAGCCATCTATCGGTCTAGTGCTACAGTTGGTGTCTTTTAGTGAGCTTCTAGGGGCTTTTTTAGTGAGGGGAACAACCAGCCTGGCAGGTTTACCTGCACATGGCCCAAATAGTCAGTTCTAGTGACATAGTAGAGAGACAAACCCTTTGTCTCGTAAATCAGGCCCAAGGCTTTCCCGTATTCTTTACCGCAATTCCGAGCTTTTGTCTTTTTCTTTTATCCGCCCTGTTGTAACTGTGACGTTTGGATTGAGCCTGTAGCTGGTTCTCGTTCCCCCTCCCCCGCCTGAGCCAGGTCTGTGAACCAGGGTTTTCTAGAAGTAATGGCTTGTGATTGGACAGTTCAAGCATGTGTTGTTATCAAGGGACCAAATTCTGTATCAGTACATCAAGCTGATTACTGTCACACTAAGCCTAACTTAACATCACGGCCTAAAACGACAGCTTGATCATGGATTTCCGCCAATCTTGCAGAACTTGAACTCGTAGAAAGGGGGAGGGAGGTACGCCATACGAGCCTACCACATAACAAATTGTCTCTTTTCAGTAAACCCTACTGTAGGGTTCTCACGAACCTAGGCGAAGCCCAAGTCTGTGAGCTACGTCCGAGCTCCTTAACCTCAGACCTAAACAGACGCCACTGATTTACCTGCAGTTGGACGACCGTGTGGCTGATTTACACAACTCCACTACATGCGGGCTGAACCGTTTAATGTCTAGTATACCGGGACATCCCATCTAAGGTTTATTGATTGTGATACCTGACATTGGTACATCTCTCCGCCATGTCGGTCATCTCAGAGTGAGTTTGTTACTCTTGGGTTCTAAAGACGTGCACTAACCAATGTTGATTTCCTCTGTGCCAGTCGGGTAAGGCAAATTGATGCCCAACTAAACCGGATTCCCTTTTCGGGACCTTCTGGTGAAAACGCAGACACCCTTTCAATTCTTGGAAAAGTCCCAGAAATCGCTGCCATTATTGAGTCTCCTCGTGTCAAGGAACTCATCCAAATCACCCAGAAGCTTTCAGTCACTCCATCTGCTTCATCTCAACTCTCGTCATGGCAACTCCAGCAGTACCTAGAACAGTCTGGTTTAACTGCAGATGACCACATCCAAGCTCGGGATGTCAAAAACCACTATCAGACGGAGGTTGAATGGCGACTGGTCAGCAAGGCGGCTCTTCAAACTTTTGGTTTGGTTATGGAGACCTTGTTGCAGGATAACATTAACCTGCAAGATGACTTGTGGTACTGGAACGAGGTTCTCAGCTCGTACAGATACTGCACCATCTACGCTATTCAAAACTCGCCTGTAAAGCTTTGGACTTTCAGTCGGGAAATTTATGCCGAGTCCCGTGCCCGTTTACACGCCATCAGGGCTAACCGCGCGGAAGGTACAGTTGGATCTTCCCGGGCTGCTATTAACGGTGGCTGGAATCACTTCTACAACATCGTCAAAGAGACNCGCACCCTCAATGACATGAGCACTAAGCTCATGACTCCGTTCGCCCAGGCTCAAGCTGAGGCTCAGGAAAAGCGTAAGCAACTCAAGCGTATGCGCTACATGACTGCCAGTGGTCTTGGTGTTCTTATGGATGAAGGACTTGTCTTTAATGGGACTTCCGACGATCAAGCAAGCACAAAATCTGATGACGGCCAAGACTGGAAGTCCTCTGTTGAGAAAACTGTAGCCTTGATCGACACAGTCTTGGAAAACGTTCTGTCTCTCAAAGCTAATGTCACCGAGTTTGAAGAGCGCGTTTTCTCTCTGGTCCAGGAGGACTCTGTTTCGGGCTTGAACGCTGAAGACTTTAGCAATGTCCCCTCGGTCTCAAACGCCCCAGCGGTTCTTGCAAAGCGTCTCCACAAGATCCTCAGCAGTGGACTTATACAGCACTCTGACCGCACTCAGAAACTTCTCCGGGTGAACGGTAAACCTAGTGTTCTTGTACGCTGGTGGCTTCCTGCCGGTATTGCCATTTTCTCCTCGGGTGCCATTCTCCGCATCCTGACCAATCGGCGGGCCGAAATCATCCAATGGATCCGTGATCTGGGTATCACGGCCCGTGACTTCTACCTCAACTGGGTTGTTGATCCCATCACCAAGCTCATCCGGACCATCCGCCACGATGAAAAGAGCGAATTTGCAATCATGTCTCGGGACTCTCTCAAGGCTGACCTTGAGTCTCTTGAGCGCATGGTGGTGGACTTTGCCGTTGAGAAGCCGCAATTCGCGGTCCCAGAGGGTTCCTCGCCATCTGCTTTGTCGGAAATAGCGATTGCTGAGATTCAGGCCAAGGTTGCTGAGGGTGATGTCACCCCGGTTCTCCGGGCATATGAACAGAACATTCGGCGGCCGTTCCTGGGCACAGTGCGTGGAGATCTTGTCCGTGCCCTGTTAATCCAGGTGCAGCAGACCAAGGTTGACGTCAAGGTTGCTCTCAGTGGTATTGACTCGCTTCTTAAGAGTCAGGAGCTGGTCTTTGGTTTCGTCGGTTTGACTCCCGGTATCTTGGTTAGTGTTGCTGTTGGCCAATACGTTGCTGGTTTCTTCTCCAGCGGTGGAAAGCAGACTGGAAACTCCCGTAAGGGTGTCATGATCCTCCGGAATATTGACCGGATTCTGGCCAACGCTGGACCTGACGGACAGGAAGTCCTTTCATATAAGGAGCATGGTTTATTGCTGTGTGAGATTCACTTGTTGCGGAATCTGGTGGGTCGGACGGGGTTGTTGCCTCGGGGTGAAATTGAAGAGTGTTTCTTGCAGGATGTTGAGGCCCTGGCTAACGGGAAGATTGCGGGGCAAAAGGCGGCTTTGGATCGCATTCGGTGGACGTACAGTCGGTGGTTACGGTCATAGATGTGTAGGAATATTGTATTATAGAAGACACGTGACATTGTTCATACGAGTTTAAATGAGCCGAATGTTAGGGTTACATTTTAGAGATCAAAGTGTGGTTGACCCCTGGATGAGGGACGAATGTCTTGCCATGATTGACCGGGATTGAGATTAACGACGGATGACTGCCATAAGCGAATACATAGACAGATGCGACGTTTTCGCATTCGTAGATGTTTGTTGGACATGTCAAGAAGCATTGTGGCATGAAATGCACGAGGCATAGTGAAACTAGTGAGGCACAGATTGACAAGTTTAGAGCCAAGATCAACGGATAATCGGGACTTGCTGTGAGGCTGGGAAGTGCAGAGGGGAAAGGGGCGGTCTGAGTTATAGTGGTGTGATAAGTTTATGGAAGGATTTGAGGAGCAAGTTTGAGGTTGCATAGATAATATTGTCCGTCCATGACCAACGCTCTTAGGATGAGTGAGGACGAAATAAAATAGACATGGCGTAAATGGATGCGTAAAGTGTTATGCTAGCTCTGTAGGCTACTATTGGAAACAAGTCATGATGGGTAGGGGCTTATCAGATCGAGTTAAACTGGTGGTGGGTGGATTTGTTGCCCCTCCCCCTTGAATTCCCCACTCCATCAGACAGGAACACAACCATAGCCACGACGGTATATACCAAAAGCGAGTGAGAAAGTTCATGGGCATTGATCAGTTCGCCACGTCAGTAAATGTAGTCCATGGGCCTCCTTTGAGAGAGGATCCTTCCCCGATTTCGACTGAGATGAGCCACAAAGCGGACGTTGTATGGTGGTTGTTGTAAAAGGTGGGTGGTACTTTTTTTCTCCCCAATTCTTCCAGAACACGAATGCGAACGCCACAAAGGGGAACAGTGCAGGGGATGGCGCCACAGGGGGAGGTCTTGGTGGGGACAAAATCCGAATACGTAACCAATAGGAATTGTCGATTTGGAGGGAGTGTGGCGTTGACGGGTGGGTTTGACAGGTATTGAGGGGTTGTCGATATTTGAGGGATGGCCATGGGATGATTGTCGGGTCACTAACTGATGGGCTCATTGTTGGAATGGGTTTTGCGGAATGCTTGTTTTGGTGTAGACTGATGATGGGTGATACGATACATGGGGAAATAGACAAGTTTAGTTTACAAATGGGATGAGCGCATGTGTTTGGTATAAGGCTAGAACACGAACGACTTCGTACTCGCAAGTGGTGGGGGAGGGGAACTAGATTGTCAACCGGATAGTCGGATAGTCTTATATATAAACACCATATGTCCGTCCTTCCGACCTACCAGACTTCATTATCGGATATATCAACAACATTTCCTTTCCATTCAATCCAGTCCACACCAGTGACTTGAATCCTTTCAAAGCCTATAACTTCAACCTGCTAATCCCCCATCACAAGCTCCCGCGGCACTACCCCCGAAAAAAAAACCACACTGGCGTTAGCACCTTCCTTGCTACACTTGCTATTCCGTCTGTTCATTCCCTCTTTCAAAAGACACCAACTAATCCGCCTTTCCTCCTTTTTCTCCCCCCCTTGCGATTTCTGTTATAACAACAGGAAAGAGGTTTCGCATTTTGTGTTCCTTCTTTAATTTTCACGGTTTTGGCATTTTAGAAATCACGTTGATTCTTGCCGTTCATTACACTTTTTAATTCTTGTTCTTTTTTTTCTTTTCTTCCTTACTTCGTTTTTGGCCGGATTGTCACGTTTCTTGAGTTTCCATTGATAACACGACTTTACAAACACGTCTGGTTAAACCATCACCATGTCCATTCTTGCGTATGTCTTTGGATTCTGGCTATACTACATACAACTCTAACTAACATGNTGATTCTTGCCGTTCATTACACTTTTTAATTCTTGTTCTTTTTTTTCTTTTCTTCCTTACTTCGTTTTTGGCCGGATTGTCACGTTTCTTGAGTTTTCATTGATAACACGACTTTACAAACACGTCTGGTTAAACCATCACCATGTCCATTCTTGCGTATGTCTTTGGATTCTGGCTATACTACATACAACTCTAACTAACATGTCTTTTTCTCGGTAAATAGAAACGCGACGTCGTTCGCGTTAAACCAAACGCAAAACTATCTCACCATTGTCGATGAGGTGGCCAAGTACAATGTCCAGCTTAACACCATTGAGCGTCTCTGGGCTGCTTGGTACCTGTGGATTGGCAACGATGTCCTCGCCACTGGTATCATGAGCTTCACCATGCACGAGATCTTCTACTTTGGTCGTGCTCTTCCCTGGATTATCATTGGCCAGATCCGTTACTTTGACAAGTACAAGCTCCAGCCTGTAAGTCTTATCAACTGTATCTCTTCGTATACCCTCGAAACTAACCCCACTTGTCCTGTATAGACCAAGATTCCCACCTGGAGAGAGCAGTTCAACTGCGCTGCCCTGGTTCTCGCCTCCCACTTCACCGTCGAACTCCCCCAAATTTGGTTCTTCCACCCCATCGCCACCTTCTGTGGTATGGACTACGGCGTCCCATTCCCCCCCTGGTGGAAGATTTTCTACCAGGTCTGCATCTTCTTCGTCATGGAGGACTTCTGGCACTACGTTCTTCACCGCACTCTTCACTACGGTCCCCTCTACAAGGCTATCCACAAGCTCCACCACTACTACTCGGCTCCCTTCGGTCTTGCCGCTGAGTACGCCTCGCCCATTGAAGTCATGCTCCTCGGTATCGGCACCGTCGGTTCCCCCGCTCTCTGGGTCTACTTCACCAAGGATCTTCACCTTTTCACCATGTACGTGTGGATTATCGGCCGTCTTTTCCAGGCTGTCGACTCGCACTCCGGCTANCACAAGCTCCACCACTACTACTCGGCTCCCTTCGGTCTTGCCGCTGAGTACGCCTCACCCATTGAAGTCATGCTCCTCGGTATCGGCACCGTCGGTTCCCCTGCTCTCTGGGTCTACTTCACCAAGGATCTTCACCTTTTCACCATGTACGTGTGGATTATCGGCCGTCTTTTCCAGGCTGTCGACTCGCACTCCGGCTACGACTTCCCCTGGTCTCTTCGTCACTTCCTGCCCTTCTGGGCCGGTGCCGAGCACCACGATGTGCACCACGAGAAGTTCATTGGTAACTACGCCTCTTCTTTCCGCTGGTGGGACAAGCTTCTTGACACTGAGGCTTCCCACGACGCCCGCAAGGCTCGTCGCGAGAAGAAGCTCGCTAAGCTTAAGAAGGCCCAGTAAATGGGTGTAAGTAGTAAGGGTGGTAGAGTTTTAGAAAATTGTTTTTTTATATTCATTTGGTGGTCTCATTTGGTTCAAGGCTTTGTTTAATCAGCTGTATCGGCCAAGGAAAAGAAGATATGGCGTTCATTAGATGGTGATCATGAAAGTGCTGTCTTGTTTACGGTGGGAGGCGCGACCGGGGAAAGTGGTCATGCGTCATGACTTTTTTTACATTTATTTAGTTGTATTATTGTTTTAATTGTGTCTATATTGAATTAATTTTGTTTCTTACGATTTCTTATGGATTATTTCTTCTTGGGGACACAGCAATCGCCACCTGCAGCTCCAGCAGCGGCACCCGCAAGACTAGTCAGGACACAAGACCCGCTTATCTCAGGGACAGCGGTATTCTCCACGGCAGCGACAGTCTCCTTGGTTTCGCCAAAGGCAGCGGCAAGTTCATCGGTGCGTAGGGCAAGCTTGATATCAAGATCACTGAGACCGGCGGGTTCATGGGTTGTCCAGCGGATGAAGGTAGTGTTATAGACCTAGCTTATGGATTAGTTACCGGTATTATATGGATAAAACACGAGTCACGCGTACGTTGGACCATTCAGGGTGGTGATTAGCAAGTTTCGCTTCGAGAGATACCGCGGTCATGAAGTCCTATGAAGTCAGCTTGATTATTCTATACAGACGGAGGTTCCTTATGTATGTATGTACATACCCAACACTTGGTGAACGTCTTGAACTTGATACTCCTCTCTAATCCCGTTTCAGCGGCGTTGAGAAGCCACTTGCCCTGAGGCTTAAGTAGCGCGGTGAGTTGCGGGTTACTAGGAGGCATTTTTTATCTTAATGAGACACTATAAACTTGGGGAGATCATGATGAGATTGTGATGATGGATTATATTCTATTCTTTATGTGCATGGTGGGGCTTATATTCTAGGGTTACCACCCTCTTTTGGTATAGCAAGTTTATGAACAAGCTGTGCTAACAACGGTGGGAAATTCTCCTCTGTAGCGGGTTCAAAGAGTATTTCATCCGTTTGTATATCCACCACGGAAGTCTCCTCAGCCTGCACCGCATCCGCCAACGCAGCAAACGGATCTTCAGTCTCCGCTTCTCTACCCCCCTCGTCATCCAAGCCAATCCCACTATCTCGATCCGCCTCATCTTCGCCAGACCACCGGGAAGATACCTCGTCCATGGCCGATAAGCCTGATAATATCGCCGTGCGAAGTGTTGGGGAACTAGTCATTGCTGCGAATGCCATGGTCCGTTTCCGGGCGCGATGAAGGGCTGTCCGGACAAGTGGGTCGGGGGTGTGGATGAGATTTAATAGGCCGGTGAGGAGGTGGTATTCCCTTGTAGCGGAGAGTGCGAAGATGAGATTTGAGAGGACGCGTGGATCGGAAAGGAGAGGGTCGGTGGGCGTTATTTGGAGGTATGTTAGGTGGATTGCGGACAAATAATCTCTTGTTCGGAGACATCCTCTTATAATCCTGTTATATGAGTTTCGAGAAACACATTCTGAAAGGTCATCCAAGTCACTCCAGAGTGTCTCTAAATGCTCCTTCATAACCCCCAAACCACCACTATCTGTCCTCAAAACCGCATTTTCCAACACATCCATCCGTCGTGAAATGCCCCGTTCCAGCTCCCCCGTAATATCATACCCCGCTCGTCTCGCGACTCTCAAAACCCTCATAGCCCCCTCCGTAAAGTCACCCTCCGCTCCATCAGCCGCCTGCACCGCCATAGAAAGACACCCCCGATTCCTCGGGAACCCATTCTGCACATGTCCTTCAAAACACGCTATTGCCANGATAAGCCTGATAATATCGCCGTGCGAAGTGTTGGGGAACTAGTCATTGCTGCGAATGTCATGGTTCGTTTCCGGGCGCGATGAAGGGCTGTCCGGACAAGTGGGTCGGGGGTGTGGATGAGATTTAGTAGGCCGGTGAGGAGGTGGTATTCCCTTGTAGCGGAGAGTGCAAAGATGAGATTTGAGAGGACGCGTGGATCGGAAAGGAGAGGGTTGGTGGGCGTTATTTGGAGGTATGTTAGGTGGATTGCGGACAAGTAGTCTCTTGTTCGGAGACATCCTCTTATAATCCTGTTATGTGAGTTTCGAGAAACACATTCTGAAAGGTCATCCAAGTCACTCCAGAGTGTCTCCAAATGCTCCTTCATAACCCCCAAACCACCACTATCTGTCCTCAAAACCGCATTTTCCAACACGTCCATCCGTCGTGAAATGCCCCGTTCCAGCTCCCCCGTAATATCATACCCCGCTCGTCTCGCGACTCTCAAAACCCTCATAGCCCCCTCCGTAAAGTCACCCTCCGTCCCATCAGCCGCCTGCACCGCCATAGAAAGACACCCCCGATTCCTCGGGAACCCATTCTGCACATGTCCTTCAAAACACGCTATTGCCAGATCTGGCCTTCCTTCTGCTAACATGCGCTTCATATCGTCAAGGAGATGGCGCACTGTGAGCCAGCGTTTTCCGACGAGGGGACTCCATACTTTGGGGACTTTGAGAGCGGCGAGGTCGGCGCAGCGGGCGAGATTTCGAGCGAAAAGGGCGGATTCTTCGAGGGGGAGTCGTGATGTTCGGAGGGTTAGATCTTCAGAGAGGATTTTGGCATGTGTTGAGGACGATAGTAAGAGGGCGCGTGTTAGTGAGCCATCTGTATCGAGGATTAACGCTCGACATATGCGGTCTAGCATTCTAAGATATCGTTGGTCGTGTGCTTGTCGTAATGTTGGGAGGATATAAGCTAGGAGACTCCCCGCAATCTCGANTGAGCCAGCGTTTTCCGACAAGGGGACTCCATATTTTGGGGGCTTTGAGAGCGGCGAGGTCGGCGCAGCGGGCGAGATTTCGAGCGAAAAGAGCGGATTCTTCGAGGGGGAGTCGTGATGTTCGGAGGGTTAGATCTTCAGAGAGGATTTTGGCATGTGTTGAGGAGGATAGTAGGAGGGCGCGGGTTAGTGAGCCATCTGTATCGAGGATTAACGCTCGACATATGCGGTCTAGCATTCTAAGATATCGTTGGTCGTGTGCTTGTCGTAATGTTGGGAGGATATAAGCTAGGAGACTCCCCGCAATCTCGAAATAGACCGGCCTTTGCCCGACTGACAAGTGATATAGATTGTCGGTCTCAAGTAATCTCGAAATCATATCCCAAGGTCTCCTCTTCATCAACTCCCCCATCTCAACCCTCTGACTCGCCACCAAAATCAAATAAGCCCTCGCAATCGCCAATGGATCGCCTCGTTCCATCATAACCCCCTCAACTTGCCTCATAACCTCCACCAACTCACTCGTCTCCGTCCTCTCATCACAAACCTCTTGCAACCCCCTCAGCAACACCGAACTCGGAACAGACCCCCTCTGCAAATCCCCCCTCAACCTCTCCACCAACCCTAACCTCTCCCTCCTCCTCTCCTCAACAACCTTCTCCACCTCCTTCCGTTCCCGATCTTTCCGTATCTTCTCTACAACCCACTCATCATCACATCTTACAAACTCCCTCCTCACATCCTCAGCGCGTGGCCACCCCTCCTCCGGCACCGGTAAATAGTCTCCAGTCTCTGTAAAGCGCNAGTGAGCCATCTGTATCGAGGATTAACGCTCGACATATGCGGTCTAGCATTCTAAGATATCGTTGGTCGTGTGCTTGTCGTAATGTTGGGAGGATGTAAGCTAGGAGACTCCCCGCAATCTCGAAATAGACCGGCCTTTGTCCCACCGACAAGTGATATAGATTGTCCGTCTCAAGTAATCTCGAAATCAAATCCCAAGGTCTCCTCTTCATCAACTCCCCCATCTCAACCTTCTGACTCGCCACCAAAATCAAATAAGCCCTCGCAATCGCCAATGGATCGCCTCGTTCCATCATAACCCCCTCAACCTGCCTCATAACCTCCACCAACTCACTCGTCTCCGTCCTCTCATCACAAACCTCTTGCAACCCTCTCAACAACACCGAACTCGGAACAGACCCCCTCTGCAAATCTCCTCTCAACCTCTCCACCAACCCTAACCTCTCCCTCCTCCTCTCCTCAACAACCTTCTCCACCTCCTTCCGTTCCCGATCTTTCCGTATCTTCTCTACAACCCACTCATCATCACATCTTACAAACTCCCTCCTCACATCCTCAGCGCGTGGCCACCCCTCCTCCGGCACCGGTAAATAGTCTCCAGTCTCTGTAAAGCGCGCGCGGATCGTCGCGAGACCGCCAGAGTGGTAACACCTCTGGCTTTTAAGGAATCGTCCGTTATCGATGATCGTCCAGGCGAGGTCTGTTCGGCGCCGGCGTTCTTCGGCTAACAAGGCGAGAGAACAGGACGTTCCGAGGACGAGACCTCGGAGGGCGTGGACTGTTAGGCGGGATGGCGGTGGGTGGGGCATTGTAGTTGTGTAACTGTAATGCCGACGGATGGTCGGATGGAAGGCCGGTAGAGGTCGGGAGACCGGAGTCTATGTCGTGTGGATATCTCGCCTCAAATCATGTGATCTCTATATACAATATCGTGTTTTGTCGAGCTCTCATACAAATTGTCCGTCATAAATCGTGAAAACAAAGGTCCAATAAACAATACTAAATCTAAGAAAACCTCGAAAAATCCCAAAAGATCAACCTGGAGTCTCGCTCGACCTATGCACGAAATCGTCATTAGCTTTTGCTCTCAAAAATCCTGCCACCTGCCACTTAATATTGCCACCTGGCATGTGATTTCCCAAATCGGCAACCAACATCATGGCTTATTACAACCTCAGTATTCAGGAACTCGTCGTTCATTATTCACTGCTCATTGCTGGCAAATATCTAGACCACTCTATAAAATTCAACAAAGAACTCGCCACTTTCGTATGTTGTGCGCGACAGCTTTCAAATACCCAAACTTCTTTACTGCAACAGCCGACGAACCATTCCTTGCGCATCTGAATCATTGAGTCTCCGCGCTTTCTCTTGGAACGCACTTGCAAAAATCTCCCTTTTCTCATCTTGAATCCGAATGACACCTTCCTCTACCGTCCCCTTCACCACCAGTCTGTAAACAGTAGTTGGTCTTGTCTGGCCCAGTCGGTGGATACGATCAATGGCTTGATCTTCAATGGCAGGAGCCCACCACGTATCCGCAAGAATAACTGTGTCGGCTGCTGTCAACGTAATTCCTACACCGGCTGTCTTCAGACTGGCCAGCATGATGCGTACTCGTGGGTTGGTCTGCAGTCCAGTAATGGCTTGGTCACGTTCTTCGCTTGCCATGGTGCCGTCAAGACGGACCCATCGATACCTTGTGTCTTGAAGACCCTTCTCAATAATATTAAGAAAAGACGTCCATTGTGAGAAGATAACAATCTTTGAATCGGGATTCTGCAAAGTGCGCTCAAGAACTTGGAAAAGTTTGGCAGTCTTGGAACTGTGTCGCCGGGACTCAACCGAATCAATATCGTCTTCATCGGCAAAAGCCGAACCAATCAGGTTTCCGAGAAACTGTTCGCAACCACACTTGGGGCAATTGAAAAGCCCGTTTTGCGCCTTCATTCTAATACAAGCATCACAAAATCCATGACCGCACTCTGTCATAACTGGTACACACGACGGTCTTAACGTATCCACACACAATGGACACAACTCTCTTCTCCGAACAAAAGCCTCCAAACGCTCTACAGACCCCGGCTCGTGGTCTTCCGGCGCCCATATACCCTGTTCGTCTTCTCCGTCTTCCAAGGCTCTCTTGGCCGACATAGTCCAATGGTCGCAGAACTGCCGAAGACGCAAAAGTCTCTCCAATACAGTTGTCCACAAAGCGTTTTTCTCCTTTCCGAAGAATTGTCTCGCGGCTTGTTGTGCGTCCTCGAAAAGCACTTTGTAATTCTCCATCTCTTTGGGTTCAAAATCAATGTACTCGATGTGTTCTGTCTTGGGTGGGAGTTTGAGGTTGATAAAGGGCATATCTTTGGTCCGCCGTAAACAAAGATCTGCTACAAATGTTTGCGCTGCCTCACTGGAGTTCATTAAGCGATTGAACGCAGGCTTCTCCACCGTACTCTCATGAACTCCAATAAACAGAGCCAAAGAACGGAGATCATCTTTTTTGTTGACACTACAATCACAAGTTAGCCACTGCTATCGCTCACTTTACTCACTTCCATCTATCAACTTACATTGGAGTGCCAGTTACAACCCACTTGGACTTGGCACGCAAATGGACGGCTGCTTTGAAAGTCTTCGTCGATGAATTACGAATGGTGTGGCCCTCATCTAAAACAACACGACGCCAAGTGGTATCTCTCAGCGGTCGTGCTCTGGCTTGGTCCGTCTCTTCTGAGGCTATTCTGCCGTACGTTGTGATAACAACATCGTAATTACGGAGGTCGGAGCTCTTAATCCCCTTTGTCTTTTGGCCGTGGAAAATCAAGGTTCGCGTATTTTTATCGGCCCGGACGTGTTCTTCGATTTGCTTCTGCCAGTTACTCATGACACTGAGAGGGCAGACAATCAACGTTGGCCCAGATCCGGATGGGTCTGACATTATTAGAGAGATAATTTGAAGAGTCTTCCCAAGACCCATGTCGTCAGCAAGTATACCTCCACTGTGGAGAAGTTCCGAGTCTGGATCTTCAGATGACTCGCCACAGGAAGTGAGAGCATTGATATATTCCCCGGGAGTTTCGCTTGGATACCAACATTGCGTCAAGGGTTGCTTCTTGGAAAACGATGCGTTCTCCATTTTAAGAAGCCATTGAAGTGCCTAAAGAATATAAATGTTACTAAACCGGTTACTATTACCTGACAATGGCTATATATTCTTACCTGAAGTTGATGGCCCAACATGGGTGTCCGGATTGCATGTGGCTGGGTGGCCTTTGGTAGGAATTCAAGCTTTTCCTTCGTGGCACGCAGACGGATTGCCTTCATTTCTTTTCGAGCCATGTCAAGGTTCTTAAACATGGCGTGGTCTCGAATATTGGTGTATCCATAGTTCTGGCGTGGTGGTGGTGGACGAGGCTGCTGCCATGACAGACGGCCATTGGATCCATTAGGACGAGACTGTAAACCCGGGTAAACTGGATTCTGAATTGGCATAGCCATGGGTATTGGCATCTGCATTTGCCTTTGTATCTCCGCTTGCATTTGAACAAGCTCCATCATCTGATCGGTCATGATCGGTGTCGAATTCTCCTCGTCGATAATCAGATCCGAGCTTGATCCCGGTGAACTATCCTTTGGCCTACTACCGAGAATTATTATGTCCGATCCGGGGCTAGAGGTCCGGGACGTGATCGTGCTCTGAAGTCCATGTGGTACAAACTCGCTTTTCACCGGATACTCGGGCTTGATGTCGGCAAAGAACGGGCTAGTAAGGTCGCCTATTTGCATTTCCTCTTCCTTAAAAGCATCTGCGCTCGAAGATCCCTCTTCCTTTTCTTCCTCGGGGGTGCTGGGCACAGGTGATGGTACATACAGCAATCCTTGTGAAGATGGGCGTTCATCGCTCTGGCCTGGAAAAGGAGAGTTCGCAGCCGAGATGGTAAGGTTGTCAACTGGCTCCAACTTGGGAAATAAAAAGTTGTCAATAGGCTCTTGTTTGGGGGGCCTAACAGGACTGGATTGCATGTAGTTGTGGAACCCGCCGTGACCACTCGTGTCTAGCCTAGGAAGCGTGTTGTTACCGAACGGTAGCGGATCTTGGAAACCGTTGTCTTCAAGGGGCTCTTGTTTGGTGAACCCATTGTTGCCAATCGACTCCCGTTTCGGCATAGAGAACGAGTTAGCTTGTGGCGTTGATTGTACCACTTCATTGTAACCAAGAGGTTCTTGTTTGGCGAACGACGACCCACCCGGGGCAGGTACTGTTTGTTCCGAGTACCCATGGTCGGGAGACTCTAGTTTCGGAAGGGTCATATCAAACTGTGCAGGAAACATGCTCTGTTGTGGATACTGATTGAAGATGGGAAATTGTTGATCTGGCGGTTGTATGGAGGCCGTACCCGGATATGACATCATATCCTGAAGAGATGGTATTTGTGTGAAAGGCTGCCCGACCTGACTAATCAAACTTGGTAACTGATTATTCAAAACATGTTGCATCGAGCTCTGTGATTGATCTGGTGGCGTGAAACTCCACGTATTCTGAAATGGCATTTGCTCCGCACGCGCAAGTTGGTATGCGGAAGTAAATCCAAAACCAGCAGGCATAGACGAAGCTGATCCGGCCGGTTGTCCACCGAAGCCTCCGAGTGTCCGGCCGGAGACATGTCGATGCGGTTGTGGGGCTTTTGGCTTGGCGATTGGCCGAGACTGAATCAACTGCGGCTTTACATCCTGATCGTCTTCGTCATCACTAATGACGACGATCGGGTAATTCGCGTCGTTTGCAGTACAAGGTCGCTTAGGATCCGAGTGTTGATATGACAATGGCCGCTTTTTAGAATTGGTAAGGGGATTCATTGCGGTCAAGTTGGGATGCGCAAACGCTGCAAGGGCACACCCGATATGAAATAAAAAGTAATCAAGGCTCAAAAGGAAAACAAAAATGTTGGTAGAGTGATAGATGGCGAAAAATCACGGAACGCTGTCCGGGACATGCCGATTGAGTACTGGATGAAAATATGGGACTATCGCCGGATTATCGTCTGGACAGCTGAGAACGGGAGCGGCGCCAATTTCAGGCAGTCGACAGGGCAAGCAGGTACTGGACAGGGATGGAGCCGGCCAATAACGGGTTTTGTGATCCAAGAATAGTAGAAGTTCGCTGGTGCGAGGGGGGGAAGATGGACGACTGCGACTGCAACTGTGGGTTACGACCATGGGTGAATGAGAGACGAATATGGAGACAGAAAGGTAGGCACAAGAGAGTTGATATTGGCCAAAACTAAAGGGAATAATGGACTACCTGGTGATAGACAAGGCTAAGATTGGAGCTGACTATTCAGGCAAACGTGAGTTGGGCTACTATAGATTTGTTGTATTAGGCTCTTTTTGTCCTGTAGGCGCATGAAGGAAGTCGGTGGGCTACAGATCAAGGCGAATATGTATGACGATGGCCAAAGAGGGGCTCTGTTCCGTCGCAAGTTAAAAGGGACAAGGTGAAAAGCGGAAGAACAAAGGATGCAAAAAGGTAAGACCCAGAACGGCGGATAACAAACAAGAAAAGGGGCGCACGGTTTTCTTAGGTTGGGCTGTGTTCATCCGCAAAGTCACCGTCACTTTTGCTCAAAAACTGTTTCGGTCAGCAATGGCGGGCAATTCGGCTTATGCCCAAGGCTAACGAAAGAGCAGAATCGGGCGTGGAACCAAAGGATGCACGTCGGCTTGAAACTGTGAAAGCCAGCGTCAATCGAGGCGCAGTAGTGAGGGATTGACAAGTGGCGGTCTTGTCGTGTATACATCAATCTGTGATTTGGACCCCGTATACACATTTAGCGGAGGCAAATTAATCAACCAGTCATGTAACTTCAATGACTCGATTCCTTTCGAAAAGTCAAAATAAAGGAAATGGCACCACGAATCAATCAAAAGTCGTCGTTGTTTCAAGTTTCACAAAGGCGCACGCGTTTTCGTCATGCTGCTGCTCTTTAGTGACTCCAATAGCGGCACTCTGCGGTGCATGGAACAAGGGTTAGAGTGCCTGAACGACGCGGAGTCACGTGGCTGCTGCAACGTTGTTCTGCTGATTAATGACAATTAGAATGTGGAGGGTGCATGCATACATGGCATATTTCCAGCTGTCTCCCAATCGGGAAAACTCCACCTTGCACAAGGAAATATGGGAAATATGCATTGCGAATGTCGTGATTTCACGTGACTTTGAACTTACCCGAATAGGAAGTTTTGTAAGGCCCAAAGGCTGGAGAAGCACCCGACGGAAGGGCGGCCCAATGCTTGAGTTCTCTGATAGTTTCTCCTTTTAAACATCTTCCCCTCTTTTTCTCTTGTTCTTGTTGGTTGGATTATGATGAAATGGTTCAATTAATCTTGGTTTCTTAAACTACTCTTCTGGGGATAGTGTGCTATTCATCCACTTTGTTCCCCAACTTCTCAACCTGCCTGACCCGAGCTTCCCCGTACTGTCTTTCCGCCTTCCTTGTTTGAATAGATGAAGGACCGACGTCATGTTCTCCACTTTCATCGACATGTCTTCTTCTCTTCGTCTTCCCCTTTGCTTCTTTCTCTACTCCTTGAGCAAGCGGCCATACGCAGAATGATATTGCACTTTGGAAACATGGCTGCTGTGGCCTGTCTTTTCGTTAAAGACATTGCAACCACCTTTGGCTACATTCGGTGGAGTGTATACTGTTTGTCACGAGGTTAGCAATCACCAAGGTCATCGCAACGTGTTGGGCATAAACTTACAATGAAGCGACACAGCAAACTTGGTTCCATCATTCCGGATACGATGGACACCGAGCTCGTCGGCCATGTAGGCCACTCGGTTCTCGCGATATACTTTCTCGGAAATAACCTTCATTGGGCTCTCCTTGTCGTCTTCGGGGAAGTCATACCGGACCTCGGTCAGTTCTCCTTGGAGAATCTTCATTAGGCAGTGGGCATTGCCGTGATCGTGGATGGCGCTGCCCTTTCCAGGAGACCAAACGAGGACGAGCTATTGGTGAGACGAGGTTAGCTTTTCACTTCGACGACCGATTATCACCATACATGCCGCCAATTATCAAAGGGGTCTTACCAAATTACTCTTTCCGTTTCCTTCGTCGACTAGGTTACGGGTATACCCCGCACGCTCGTCACCCAAATAGTACTCTTCCCATTCGGATATGTTGGAATCATAGTCCTCCATGAGCTTAGTCAGGGCATCTAAGTCGACATCATCGCAAGTCAATCCCGACGATGGACCCAAAGCCTCTTTGAGGCCAAGGACCAACTTTTGGAACTTATTCTCTGCCATGGCGCCGCAAGCGGTGACGGGGTTGGCGTGGCTAAGTGTGGGGGTGATGACGTTGACGCCCATTATGGTTACTATTGATGATTGTTGTGGTTGGAAAGAAGAATGGGGTTATTGGTTGTCGATATTATCGGTATGCACAATCAAGTCGAGTTGTGGTTATGGTTTCTTGGTATGTCGAGGATCAAAAAAGAAGAGGCCGATTGACTCTTTGTCTCGGCCTATTTATATCGGGGACCAGCTGTTGTCGGTACGCTATACGGTTTATCGGCGTTTATCACTGCGACGCCGTCTTGTCTGATATGACCAAAGAGCGGTGTCCAGGCTATCTAATTGTTGCCAGTTTTCGCCTTACTCCTGTTGTCAACTGACCAACCAAAAGTCACACACCGGAACGCCGTTATCTCAATCGGGGTAGGGTACGCTATTGAAGCCGTCTATTGGGGTCCAGGGGGATCTGTTTTTTCTGGCAGTCCTATCTTTGTCCCTGTGGATTTTTCCCTATTTGTGCTTCCCTGCTGGTATACCTCAGTATTTCCAGATGTGGCAGCTAGAAGCAGGCTCTCTCTGGGATGGCTTTCCGCGGGGACGGACTTGATTGGGGAGAATGCAGATTGTTGGGGGGGAGAGGATCACATGCGCCAAGCTGCAGATTTCGTGCCAAAAGGGTAGAAAGTGTGGTGCAGATGACGGAGCCGGGTGTGAGGTTTGGAGATGTGTTTTTTATTTCGCCTTTAACGGATACGGAGAAGGGAATATGTTATATGGAATGAGGGGGTAATCGGCGACGGAGGAGATTTCTATATGCAAGGAATGACGAGATGTCGGGATTTCCTTGTATTTTTGGTGGCCTGTGTGGCTGAGGTGCCGCAGCGGAAAACAGGCAGTGGAAGTTTAAGGCCGTTGTGACGCTATTCTGCTTTTAATGGGTGTAATAAATGGCGAATCACAGGGGATGAAAGAAAGCCGAAGCAAGCACTTAAGACGAGCAAAGAAGCAAGCAATTCTGTGGAAAAGAAGGTTGGCGGGACAAGCTAACCGGGCCGACGGGCGGAATTGGTGAAATCGGCGAATGCTCTGTGCGATCAAGGACGTCTTGGCACAGCGGTGGTGAGCAAATGGCCGGAGGAATCCGGCAAAGCCAAGTAAGAAACGGGGCAAGGCAGTAGTAGTGAAATATGGGTTTGGGTTTGATATGCAGATAACGAGGGTTATCTGTATACGTAGGATTGGGACTAGTTAAAGAGGCGGCGAAATCGGGGATGGCCTCGTAAGGAAAAATGTAAGAGACGGGGAAATAAACGGATAGAGGGGACGTAAGGAAGAAAAAGTCATGTAGGGCCGTAGAAAACGCAAGAAGTTTGGGAATTGGCGTAGAAAATGGAGAACGAATGTGGATCTCCGGGAATGGAGATTTCCAAGTTGGGTATATTGTGCGAGAAAGGAAGAAAAATTGTAGAAACGACCCAAAGATGTTATGTCGCTTTAGAGTGAGAAGAAAAGCAGAGCCTCTTGGTTTGACTGAGTCTAAGAAATGACATGACGCAAGATAGTGCAAACCCTAATTTGGTGAATCGGATTTAGTAACCCTATGTATGACTGTAGAGATTGATAACGTCGACAGATTTTCTGTATGTATGGTCTGACAGCTGGCAGGAATAAGAGATTAATGAAGGAATCAGTCAAAGAGTCAGTAGAACCTCGAAGCCAAGTCAAAGAGCAAGTTTAAGGGGTTACACGGGATACTTCAAGGGTTAATGATTGATCTCGGTGAATAGGTCCGAGAGGAGGGACGGGCGTTTGTTAGAAAGTGGGGGATATAGCAGGGTAGGGAGTAACGGACGGACCAGAGTGTGCCGAAAGCAGGTTATGTGTACAAATTGAGTTTTAGAGACGAGGGAAGGCATGAGCGTGAGAAAGAAACTGGGGAAACGGGCGTCTGTCGGACTAGTAAAGTATAAATGTGAAGGTTTCATGGCTGAATGAAAGGTGAGTTGACACAACGATGAAGAGACAAACTGTATGTACATACATACAAGAAAAGCGGTTAAACGACAGGCGGGTGATACAACGGGAATAGACGGCTGTGGTCATACTGTATATATGTGGATATAACATGTGGGAGACCATATAAATATGCACAGCACAGACAGGATGACCTCACAAATGGTGTTATACTTGGGAAGAAGGAATGAAGTGAGTGGAGTGAAGAACGAATTAGAATGATTGTAAGATAAAAGAAAGGTCTGTGGTCTTTTCTTCTTCTACCAGAGGGTTACTTTCTCTGACCGAGAAGGGGAAACGGTTTAGAAACAGGATGAGAGTTAGAGGGCGTGTGGGATCCTGATTGGAGCACGGACAAAGGGGGTTACTGACTATGGGAGCACAGGACTTGAGTGACGGATGTGAACGGCTTGATTGTGGAAAATGTGAGACTTGTCGATTGACGATCACGAGTCTCATGTTTTGGTGATGTAGTATGGAAAGTAAGGGCTATGTGCTATAGTTGGTCTTGGTGAGAGTGAGCTTATATGAATGTATGAGAATGTATGAGAATGAGTTATGAGATTGGGGCGTATGAGAGAAAACATTTTCATGAAGAGGCGGTTACTGTGTAAGTGAGTTTGGGAATTGCCTTTGTATTGAATGTTACATGTTTGAAGTTGTTTATAGATCCGACTCAATTGAAGAGTTTTGACCGGGACTTGAGAATTACAGGGATTGGGGTTTGGATGATTGAAGGTAGTAGCTTTTTTTCACAAGAGTATCGTCGAGTATAAAGAGACCATCATTCCCTAGCGACCTCGAGGATCCGGTCAGTTGGGATTTCTGTTTCTTCTTGTTTCGACATTTTCATTTTCTTTTGTTCCTTAGCATTCCAGCATATTAGTCACGGTAGTCCGGATATTACCTGTACTAAGAAACCAAAAAAAAAAAAAAAAACTCCCGAAAAGTTTATTCCCTTTGTTCATTCATATTTCGGCACTTCTTCGGTATTCGCTTCTCACATACATACAAACATACGCTAAAGTCGCATCCGGCATCCCCAACCAGAAGCAGCTATAGAAAGGGACAGAACTGGTTGACCGACCAAGTAAAAGACGTGGACAAGTAGTTGCATACATATAAGTCATTTTCCACTGCCTCCCCCGGCTAACCGGCGTCGGAAAGTTCATGATGCAAATAAGTGTAACTGGTATATACATATAAGCCGCAACTCTTTCTTCTTTTCTCTACTTTCTCTTTTTTCTTCTGTTTCGCACTGTTTATTGCTGTATCTTGGACTTCAACAGTCGTTATACAAACACAGATACTTAAACACACAGACAAAATGTCAATGTTTTCAACTGCATCCACGACAGTTCAGCGTGATCTGGAGGCAAACCAAAATTTCCCAGGTGGTATCCCATCTCCAACCGATTCAGAAAACACTCTTGCCGAAGCCGGCTACTCAGAAGACAAGAAACAATCTCCAGAAAATGAGGAGCCAACTCCAGAACCCACTCCGTCTATTCCAAGATGGCGTCGTATGATTCGGAACTTTACCCCAAAGTAAGTGATCTATTCCTTCTTCGACTGAACATCCGGAAGCTCCATACTAACCATACTCGGCGCATAGTTGGTTTACCGTTACTATGGGTACCGGTATTACCGCCTCCCTGCTTCATAATCTTCCGTACAAGGACTACTTTTCCAACGGCCTTTCATTCTTCTTCCTCGGACTCACCGTTTTTCTCTTTGTCCTTTTCACTATCTTGAGTATCCTTAGATATCTCATGTACCACGACTGCTGGCGGGCCATGGTACACCACCCCGTACAATCCCTTTTTCTTGGCTGCTGGCCTATGGGTCTCTCCACCATCATCAACATGGCAATCGTCTCTCTTTCCACTCCCTGGGGAAACCCATTGATCTACACTGTTTGGGGTCTCTGGTGGCTCAACGTTGTTACTTCCATTCTTGCTGCCATCTTTGTCCCTTGGATGGTCATGTACCGTCACAACCCCGGTCTGCAAACCATCACCGCCGCTCTGATTCTCCCCGTAGTTTCTACCGTCGTTTGCGCTGCTTCGGGTGGTCTCGTTGCCCTGTATATTCCTAGTGCCGCTCACCGTCAACTCACCATCGTTACTGCTTACATTCTTTGGGGTGCTGGCGAGTACTTCTGTGCCATCATTATCTGCATCTACTTCCACCGTCTGACTATTCACTCCATCCCACCCCGTGAGTTGATTGTCTCAGTCTTCCTCCCCATCGGTGCTCTTGGAAACGGTAGTTTTGGTATCATCAACCTGGGTCTTGCCTCTCTCCAAACCTTCCCCGAAACCGGTCTTCTTTCATCCCATTTCACCGGTGGTCCCACCGATGACGCCGCTCTCGTCGCTGGCCGTGTCCTATACGTTGTTGGTATCGTCGTCGGTCTCATGATGTGGGGTTTCGGTGTGGTTCTGCTCACCTTTGCCCTCATTGCCATCTTCACTACTAAGCGCTTCCCCTTCAACATGGGCTGGTGGGCGTTTACTTTCCCCATGGGGGTGTTGGCTACTTGCACCGGTACTATTGCCACCCAACTAGACAGCACTTTCTTCAGAGTACTCACCATGATCTTGTCTCTGGCCGTTATTGCTTTGTGGTTCGTCGTCGCTATCAAGACGGTCTTGCTGGCGAGACGGGATTTGGTTGCTGAGAGTTTCCCCGAGTATCCTAACTGGAAGAAGGAGTTCCAGCCTGTGCGGTAAAAAAAAGGTGGAAGGATAAAAGAGCTGGATCTCTTCACAGGTGTTGTTTTTGTTTCTTTTGCCTTTGTTAAAATACCCCCTCGTTTCTTTTTGTCATGATAGACTTTGCATCCTCACGGCAATATTCATTTGCTCTGTACAATAATACACATAATATACATACATTTACTTAATTACTTTTGTTCGCCTCCTGCAAAGTAGCCTTAACAACCTTCTTAGCCAACTTAACCATCACCGCCCGATCCATAATCGCGTTTTCAAAAACCTTGTCACACTGCTTAATGATCTCCCCCATAGTGAACTTGCCACCAGTATCCTGTAACTCCCGGGCAATCTTATTAACAGTAGCTTGAATCTCCTCCAGGCTAACCTCGGGCACAGCCATACGCTCAATGTACTCCTGTAAAATCTTAACCTGAACCTCCTCAGCCTTCACCAGGTCGTCCCGTCCACACTTTTGNGTGGAGAGAATACCACGGAGGACCTGGAGACGGGGGACGTCTTTGGCGCGCATGGCTGTCTTGAGGTCGGTCTTCAAGGTAGCTACGAATGGAGCATCCATCCTAGCCGAGTACATGCGGACTAAGGCCGGGGGCCGGATAGCGAGACGGCGTAGGGCAAACATTTTGAAGATGGGAAAATATGCCAATGAACAACAAAAAGTGACTGTCAATTTCTAGCAGTGTAGCAATTCAAAATATTTCTGTCGGCCTCATCTTCACGGTTACAATTTGTCCCCATTTTCGGACCCACAAGTATCGATTCCTCAAACCCTAAACATTCTATCTGGTCCGTCGGGCTTCGAGCGGCTTTTGGCCTATTTGGACATATCTAGAGAGTGCACAGTTAGTTGATTGTCTTGTCCTGTACAACCTTGTATATACATACAATTGGAAATATGGCTACACAAGACTAAAAGTTAGTGTTTGTTTCACTTAGACAAGTAAGTCGAGATGAACTCACCCGGTTCTCCGGAACTGATGCGTCGGCTTGTGCTCCCTTGACGAGGTCTTTGAATTCATCTAGAGACATGCTTCTATGTTGGAGGTCGGTTAGTTCTTCTGCGGGTAAATCTAGTGAACGAGAAACCTACGCATGTGGTCCTCTAGTAAAAGGCCATAAAGCTGCAGTATAGAAGAACTCCATAGCATTCTTGTGATTGACGGCCCCGAGTTCTTTTTCCGGCCCTGCATATAACGGTTAGTCTGTTCGCTATCTTCTAGCCATAGCGTCTTTCTCAACCAAACTTACCAGTATCCCACGGACACAATGGAATATGCTTCGACCGGTCTGCTAGTGACACAAACCCCGAATCTTGCATCTTGTTCAACATGCTCATGCCAATTCGAGGATCTCGCGTCTTCTCCATCGTGCTCAAGTACATCTGAGACCATTTCCTAATTGGACTCGCTACCCAAAACGTTAGTAATCATCTTGCATAAAGACTGCATACATGTGCCTACCATCATTGTACCGCCCAGTGTAAGATTGCGCATTTGGGTATATCTCAAAGAACTGAACCCATCCTCCAGGCTTTAAAACTCGATATACGTCATCGACATATGAGTCCCACCGATTCTTATCGATACCACCAGCTACAAACATGCTATTCACCAAATCGAATGTGTTGTCGTAATCATCACGAAGTCTACTCATTAGTCAGTCCATAATAGTCTCTATAGTTTATCACTAGGAAACCTACGGTTCGTTTAGGTCATCAAAGTCAAAGTTGATTGACATTGGCGGGGCGTAGTCTGGGGCTAACCGGTGGCCATTTCTATATCTGTCGGGCGTGCCGCGTGGAATTACGATATCACTATAATCAACACATCTGATCTGAAGGTTGTTAGTTAAGATCTATTGCTATGGGCACTGATTTGGTTTACTGTNAGTCTACTCATTAGTCAGTTCATAATAGTCTCTATAGTTTATTACTAGGAAACCTACGGTTCGTTTAGGTCGTCAAAGTCAAAGTTGATTGACATTGGCGGGGCGTAGTCTGGGGCTAACCGGTGGCCATTTCTATATCTGTCGGGCGTGCCGCGTGGAATTACGATATCACTATAATCAACACATCTGATCTGAAGGTTGTTAGTTAAGATCTATTGCTATGGGCACTGATTTGGTTTACTGTAGCTTGTGGATACTGTTGGGCAACATCCACTGCCCATGAACAAGTACCAGCTCCCAAGTCTAGAATATGTAAAGGGTTTGTCACAGGACACAGAATCAGTTGGTCATTATAGGCCATTCGAAGTACTTGATGTTGCGTCAAAAGACGCTCGAGTTCTGCCTATTTAGGTATTAGTATGCTCTTTATTACCCTTTTTGTGCCAACCTACGTCGTCAGCTGGGTAGAAGTGAACATTGTCATCTATGGCGGCCTTCTGAAACTTGCGGCCATCGTATTCGACTGTCACTACCCGGCTAGAATCAACGGGATCCTCATCGTCACTGTCAATATGTGTTGTTAGCAAACTCTCTCAAACTGCGAATCTTCCAAGTACATACAGAAACGAGACATCAGACTCCGCGTCATCGACAAAATCTTCATCCATCGCCATTTAAAACATATACAAAACAATGACTAGCAACTATTCTCTTAACAAAATGCTTCTCGATTTGGCTTGCGAGGTTCAAGCATATATCTATCCCTGAACGTGGATTTTCCGTCCCTGCCTACTTGGTCCACATCCCTTCCCCGCACACAATGTTTCCTGGTATTATACCAACAAAGGCGCCTAGAATACAGCGATTAGCCCTGCTTACAAGCTGCTTATGTCTTGTCTATACCGTGGTTTATAGGAGTTGGCTTTGATCAGCTAGATCCTGCCTTCTCGGCAAATAGCGCCCGTTGACCCAGACTACCGTAAATGCAACGTCAAGTGTCATTGCTGCGACGATTTACGCAAAGTCTGCTTGAATGCAGGAGCAGATTACTGACAGTATAGGCGGTCTGGACCCTAACAAGACCCAATACAGCGTCGTGTTGCGAATCTGCCAAGCCGGCCGCCCTGACATGACTGAGTTGACAGCAATACTCTGCAAGAAGATTAGAAATCGAGGCCATCTTTGGACATATTCGGCCGTAAAGAACCGAACCAGAACCAGCCTTCAAATATATCATGCTGCACTCCCTATTCCTAAAGTAACCTTGATGGGTCGTGCGCCATCATACCCGACAATAGCCCAGCTCTGCAGACAAACGCTTGGCAGTGCGGGGAACAAGTTCAGGGGAACCACTGCGGAGCTTGCTACCACCACTATGGCTGGCGGGTTTTTTAATGCATCCATTGGGCACAAATGCCTTTTTTGGCATTCCGGGTCCATGGGTCTGGATGGACAGGCCTTCTACAGTCGGGGGTAAGCTGCGGTGACATATTCATATATATACGACATCAGTAATGCAGCCTTGTTTAGACCAACAAAGGAAGTCACACGAAACTGCCACAGCCAACTACATTCTTACCCCAGGCATAGAAAATAGACAATGATGACGTTTGCTATTTCTGTTGATATCACAAATGAACTATAAGGGCCCTCTGTAACTGACCTCATCCAAAAGATTGATTCATCATTACAGTGGTCCCTCACACCCAGCCCACTTGCTCTTGCCAAACATCCACTTTGATGGAAACCAATAGAATCACTAGACTCCACATGGACGTCTGTTTGGGGTAACACCGGTTCGGATCGGTAGGACTCTCGTCAAGTGGATGACATATGGTTGTGCTAGAAGGTGTCTTATCTTGCAGACCACTAACACCGCCCAATGGAACCTAAAGAAAGCCTAGTGTTAACCAAGCGTACATATGTATGTATGTATGTTCTATTATCGGTTGACATGTCGCTTACAGGACAGCATAATAGGCATGAATCCTGATGTAACCACGGCCTAGTGTAGGCATATGAATACAAGTATGGAATCGAGGTAGTATTAGTTTAATGTGTGCAATGTTCAGATGAACACAGTCCGTGATAGCTTCAATATAGTCATATACTGAACGACCTTCGATAGGCTGATAGAACCATTGTAGAGCACAATTCATGGTCATTTAGAGCATATAGGCTACTTTACAGGCACTACACCAATTATTACTATTATTGAGATATCACCAGCGTCATCATGTTACAAACTCGGTAGTCATGACGGTGATTTTGTGAATTTCGAAGGGAATCAACAACATGATGGCAGAAGCTACCGGAGTGTCCATACCTCCCTCTTCGAGACTAGAGGAGAGCAGTCTTCAAGTATTTCTTGTTGTTCAGTTCCGTTCCCAAACTCTTCTTCTTCTTCCTTTCTCTCTCCCTCATCAGTGTCGAACTTGAATTTTCATCTCAACTACAATTGTCTACCAACCAACCAACAACTCAATCTCTTCAGTTGATAACTTATTTCAAGATGCCTTTCCCTTTCAGACACGATAACAAGAACGGCGAGTCTTCGTCCTCCTCCTCCTCTTCTTCTGCCCCCGTCCATACTAGTGATGGAGCCTCTCTCGGCCAGAGGTTTATCTCTCGCCCTTCAAACCTGCGCGAGAATGCCGCGGATACCGACGAGCTGAGATCCAGCGTGGAACTGTAAGTATCATCCCTTCTACTTCAAGTGACTTCATCTGTCCCATCCATCACATCGTCCAAAATACCCAAACTACTAGCATCGCCAATCATAATACCATCCACAGCAACAAGACAACAACATTTAAATATCATTAAAACTAACACACCCCATCACAGAGTCCTACCGAGCATCGAGGTGCCGCCCCTCGGTCAACGTCTGGACAGCATTCCACCGGGTTTCGACTTCGAGGTCCCCGAAGAGGAAGAGTCCGTGGCCACCGAACAACAGGCCGCCCATCCAGGTAAGCCATGGACATAACAACTACGACATGAATGTTTGCTAATATCCCTTTCATTGATAGCCTCGGACCCCACATCGGAAGAATACCAGGCTATGAAGAGCCGGTTCTCCCGCAACGTCGCTCCTGTCTCGCTACACGCCGAAGGGACAGCTGAATTCCACAAGAAGAATTATTCTTGTGTCAAACTCAAAGACAGCGAAAAGTCGAGCTTTTGCTGTCGGGACGGGTTTGAAGGGTCGGAGGTTATTCCCAATGGCCCTGGAGTTCAGCTGTCGATGAAACGCAGACGTCGGCAGACCCAGAGCCTCGGTGTTCTGCCGATGAAGGACGACGACGAGGTATCTCCCAGCACCAAGAGGGTCCGGTTCGCGGAACCTTCTCGGGACTCCAAGGAACGGGAGCTTACATGCTTCGGGGCCTTGGAGGTGGAAGGCGACGGTGAGGCGCCGACCATCAGCTTGGGGGATGCTTTTGTGGCGGAATCTTCCGAGGCTGTTTCCTCCAATGAGGCGCCTTTGCCAGGGACACCTGCAGCTGTCCCTGAAGACAACCTGGGCTTTGTTCTCAGACCCACGTCGGTGGGCGCACAGTTGGCCGGTCACGACCTCTCTGGGCCAACGTTTGAGCCCATCCCCCACCGTCCACGCTCGGGAAGTCCACTTTCTGCCCTCCATCAAATGATGTTGGGGGTCGAAACTGCAGCTCCAGAGACAGTGCTGACTGCATCAGACAACACCTCCGACGACAGTGGTCTTACGGACCAAGTCGACGGTGATGTTGAGATGGCGGACATGGTGGAGGAGCCCCCTGTTTCCCACGCTAGAGCAACGGGTGACGTCTTTGTACCTCTCCCGGAGGTTGTTCCAGTGGTGGTAGACGGCGAAACAACATTGGTTGCAGAGCAGGAATCTTCGGTCCAAGAACCCGGCGGCGACCCTTCTCAGTTCTGGCATGATTACCGGGACTGTGGGGAATCTTGCGGGGCACCGGGGATGTTAGACTGCCCTGATATGTCGGGGGAGGAAGATGATTCGGATGAAGATGTGACCCCACCAACTCCGACTCAGGAACAGAAGCGCAGGAGACAAGAGCAGGCGATGATAGCACAGGATCGGGCGTTAATGGCGCAAGACCAGGTGCTAGCGATGCAGGCTCTTGGTCCGTCGGAGGTTGAGATCGGGTTTTTGGAGGAAGCGTTGAGAGATACGCTGGTCTTCCAGAACCAGACAGATCCTCCCGGGGGCACTGGATAGATGGTCGCAGTGAGGCAAGAGGTGGCGGAGGGTGGGGTGGATGGGGAAGTTATGGGGTGTGAGACGGGATTGCGACAGTTCCTACCCTTTGGAAGGGTGGGGATCGGGTACAGTCAGTTGTCGAGTGGGGGAAGAAATACGATTTGCTTTTTTTGTGAAAAATGACTGATTGTGTGACGGTAAAAAGATGCATGTAATGAACAAAGATGATTTAAATAGACTACCAAGCTCCTCGCCTAGCTCCACGGGCTGGTGCTTCTTCAACTACAATCTCGTCATCTCCGTTGTCGTCCAAACGAGTGTCAGTTCCTTCACTGCTATCATCAGACTCGTCCTCCACCCTTCTGACACCCATACTACCACGTCCCATGTTACTGCCGCCAACACTGACACTCCCTCTTCTCGGTACGGGCTTTCTAGGAACTCCTCTACCCTCTGCGACCTCGACAGTAATCATATCGCTCTCCCCCGAAACTGTTGAATAATTCTCCCTTGGCAAATTTCCAGGCACACTCCTCATCTCAGTGCCTCTCGACCCAGCCAACGATTCCCCCCTCACATGAGAATATCCCCTCTCCCCATTCTTTGCCCTAGTCCTAGGCGGCGGTCTACTTGAGACACGACTTGTAGAAAGATGTGATTGTGATTGGGAATGGGTATGTAAATGAGATGAAGAGGCATATGATAATGTACTTGTTGGTGGATTGTGGTGGTAGCGAGCATTCGACTTGTTGATCCAGCAGTAGACTAGGCAGATTACTGTGATGAAGGCGGCGGTTACAGAGAGAACGAGGGCGATGACGAGGCCTGGGGAGGATTTGGTGTGGCCGTATATGCCTGGGACGGTGCCTGTTGTTGAGGCTGTTGTGCGGGACGTGAGGATGGGCATTCTTGTAGCTGTTTTTTTGTGTTTTTTGGAGAGATTTTGGTGAAAACGGGTGTGGTCGTGACTTGTTGGATATATGTATGTATGATGTTGGATACGTAGAAAGCTCAAGCTTGGTTGCTGGGATACAAAGTCCGTGCTAAATAAACAGTGATATCTTCTCTCTTTAAAAACGTCAATTCACGAAATTCAAGGCACAGAGAAGAGGAGAATTCAATCAATTCCATACACGATACATACACCTATATATACAAACATTCGTAGTCTAGACTTCCCACCGGAATGCAAACGCCACCCGTCTATACGCGGGTCATCGGCAAACGGGAAATATGCATGTCGTGATGTGTGGAATGTTACGTGGTATGTGATTAGGGATAGGGTTATAGTTTAGATTCGACGACGGGAGGTGACGGTTCGATAAGTTTTTGGGGATGGGTTGGGGATACTGGGGATGGAGGTTCGGAAACGGTGGGGACAGGGGTTTCATTGGAGACTGAGGGGCCGGGTGCGGGGGTGGTGGAGTTTTCGGGGGGAGCGTCAGTTGGGACGGAGGCGTCGCCTTCTTTGGAGGATTCTCCTTCGGCGGTTACGGCGGCGTCTGCGGCTTCCTGCTCAAGACGAGTTTCTTTACCGCGTTTGTGGCAGTACCAGAGGATGAACATGACAACTATACAAATATGTTAGTGTATGACGTACAAGATATGTGGTGATATGTACTTACTAAACAACGCCACGCTCATAACTGCACCCGTCCCAATGAAAGCGGGCCATCTCAACTTCAATACACTCAATACACCCTTTAGTATATCCACCAAAATCATCGGGTTGGCGACAACCTCAGACAAACTCAACGTTGCAACAATCTTCTTCGCTGCCTCTTTAGCCACAGCCTTTGCGGCTTTACCTTCCGTCTGGATAGCGATACCCTGTGTCTTAGCCGCGGCGGCGGCCATTTCAGTACCGACGGAGGCGGTTAATTTGGAGGGAAGCGTTGCGATTAGTTTCTGGAGGGGCGAAGGGAGGGAAGAGAAGGAGTTGGCAAGGGCGCCTTTGGGGTCTGACACGAAGGTTTTCAAATCGGAGGTTGCGGTGGGAACACCCGTCATGAGATCATGTAAGATCTGAGTAAATTCTTGGATTAAAGGCTGCGCGGAGGGCGGGATGATTGAGGAAGGCTGCTCTGTAGACTCCGAAAGGGAATTTAACACCGAGGCTAACTCTTCCTCCTCGGTAGTCGCAGCCGGGTCAAGCGACGAGACAACGGGCGTCTTCTTGGACGACCGGTGGAAAAGGGAACTAAGGCGGTTCTTCTTCTTGGGAGGGGGCGTCTCGGCATCTTTAGAGTCGGTGGGGACATCGGTGGTTTCTGAGGGGCTGGCGGAGGGCCGGGGTGGGAGGATGGGCCGGGTGGAGGGGGAGTCGGGGGTGGCGAGGAGGTCGTCCCAGTCGATTAAATTGTGGAAAAATGATTCATCGGCGGGAGAGACGAGGGGGGTTGTAGGGGGGAGAGTTGTTAGGGCGGTGGTGTTTGTATCTGGGGTGGCGATGGCGGTGTCTATTGGGTTGGGGGTGGTAGTTGGTGGAGATGCCGGGGCGGCGGCGGTGGTGGTGGGTGGGGTTGAAGAGCCCGGCGACTTGGATTTAGTCCGCTTAAGGAGGTTTTGGAACTTATTCATTTTGATATGTTTGTGAATGAGCGGGAGTAAGAACGTGAATGAGAATGTGGGGTTGCTTGGGTATAAAAGAGGTTCAAAGAAAATGAGACGTCACCAATTAGAGCTGAAACAATCGGATGGCTGGCAAGACGGCTCAGCTGAACATGTGAATGCTCAGTATAAATATAGCTAAGTAACGATAGGGTTATGACCCTATATGGCACAGTGACATCACCACCAACTTCATGCCTTTAAAAGGCAGATTGGTAACCTCCCTCTCTCCCAATGAGCCTCAAAAATCCTCTGCCCTAAAAACATGATACGCCACCTCCTCATACGGATGGGCACTATCCAAACGTCAGCACAGCCTCAGAAACTAGTTTTTTTTATTCAAAAAACTCACATTTTCAAAGCCTTGACAACCTCGCGGACTCTCTCCTCACCAACCACTAACGTCTCAACACGGACTTCCTCTACTTTTTCCAGTTTCCCGGATTCTCCAATGTGCGGGTTCGCTGTGGCGCTGGGGCGGAATTGCCCGGTGCCAACGGTTTGCCAGGCACATTCGGTGTAGCTGGGGGTTGCTCCGGTGATGGTGGGGGTGAAGCCGGCGCCGGCGGCGAAGATGGCGGTTTTGACGGATTCGGCGGCTGCCAGGGGAACGTAGAATACAAGTGAGAACTTGGACATTTTGGTGGCGGATTTATAAATTGATTCAAGTTGAGAATATCAGAAGTGACTGGAAAGAGTAGAAGTTAAGTTATCTTAGTGGGGATATTTTACCCTAACAACCCTATTTTATTCAGACATGTTCATATAATTATTCTTGACGTCACTATATGCACTTAATCACTCTCATCCTCTTCCTCTACCATTGTAGAACTTAGTGCCCCATTCGCGTTTCTGCCGTTTGCCCTCGATGGCTCCCCTGTAGAATCTCTGCCTCCCCGTGGATGAGCCTGCTTCCAAATCTTACCCTCCGTAACCGCCTTCTCACCCACCCAATGGCCCTCACCCCAATCACCACCGCAAACTGGACACGTCCGACCTCTCCTGCCCTGGAACATCAACTCGGCACAGCGGTCATGGAGTCTACCTAGGCATTCTGGCTCGACACATCTTTGTCCCTTGGTGATGATTTCCTTGCAGGCGAGACAGTCCTTTATCGGTTGCCACCCGGCACTATCAGGGTCGTTATAAGTGTCTTTTAACCAGCCTTTTAACTCTGCCAATGCCCGTGTTGACAGTGCGTAGAAGGAAGTTTCTTCAGTAAGAGTAAGCCATGAGGTAGAGACAAGCTTTGCGAGAAGCTGGGTGACATCGCCGTGAGTTAACCCACGATCGGGCGCCTGCGAAGCACTAGGGTCGAGAGAGGGGCGAGGCCCGGAAGGCGGGCGGGAGAGTTTCAAGCATTGTTCGCGGGATAAAGCCATCACTTCCAAACGCTTGGTATTATACGTTGCGAACATGGCTTCAAGGAGTCGTCTGATGTAGGATATTTGATCTGGCGAGAGGGATGTCGCAAGTTGTGCGGCGGGGTCGGAGTTCGCGTTGATGAAGCATAGCATTTGAACGCCAGTGGTTTGATCGGTGAGTGTCCGGATGTCATAGTCTACCTCGGCAACGCGATGGCGCAGCGTGGTTATTGTGGACTCAAAGGTGGCGGAGGATGTGCCGGCAAGTTCTTGGAAGGTTGAGAAGAGTGTTTGGGCTTCGGGGAGGGGAATTGACCCGCGGGACATAAGAGCTTGGAGAAAGCCCAATGCGGCAAAATCTTGGGTAGCCATTTTGTGTGTTAATTTTTAATGATTTTGGTGATGCCGATGTAACGTCTAGGTTTAATTCACGATTGACTAAATTGTCGGGATTCTTAGCGCGCGTAAATTCCTACTTGCAATTACCCGCGTAAAGTGCTTTCCTAATTAGGCGGGGCCAACCTGCTCGTGCGACGTGAAATGCAGCTGAGCTATGAACTTGATATTCAGGAATGAAGGGAAAAAGGGCCCCTCGAATTATCCCTTGCGTATGATTGAATGAGACGTTACGAATTAAGTTTATTGATTTTATGAGTGAGAAGTTTTGATGAATGTGAGAAGGGACTTTTTGAGGATAGCCCTGATTTGAAAGACCTCTTCTATACCTTGATAGCTAGTCACCCTGACGGCTCCACATCCGAATCCATGCCGCCCCCACTCACTCGGAGCCGCACACTTAGGTCACATACGGTGACGTCGCGGACCACACCGCCGCCGGTCCGGGCGGATTCTAGAGGAGATGATAGGGGAAGTGATGATTCACCCGTGAGTGGGTCACGGGACTTGGCGGGAGTTTTGACCGCGGCTGTCTCCGGGGGGACAAGTAATATGAAGCTATTCATGGGGAATTTGAGAGCGTTGGGGCTAGACAAGAGGGGCGATTGGCCCGGGATTGACGAACGGTTATTTACAGGGACTTCGGGAGGAAGTGCGGGACAGAAACGGAGGGTGGGTTGTGTTGAGTGGGTATTGTTTCATTTGTTCCGATTATGGGACCCGGAAGAGACCCGATTGGTGAGTTGACTTACACGGTGGGTATACACGACATATGTACAGGAACTAACCAATCTAGAAACTCCAACCATTATTCCCACCACCTGACCAAGTAACGTCTATTAAACTTCGCACAAGTCTTCTCCAATCCCTCGAAAGTCTTAAAAAAGCGGGTATTCTCCCTCGCGAAACGACGTTGCGAAAAACCATGCTAGACGAATGTAAGGGGGATAGATTGGAAGACGTCCTTGCGGCATTCTCATCGGCTGTTTTGAAACAAGCTGTCGAGGAGAGTAGTCGTGGGGTTCATCCACCGATTGCGCAGACATTGGCTTTGGAGAATAGAGGGTATTCTGGGGCGGGAATGGAAGCGGCGGTTTTGGGGTTGGCTTATCGGGTTTCTTTGAGGGGGTTGCTTGAGGAGAGAGAGGAGTTTAGAGGGCTGTATAGAGAGTTTGGTAATGTGTTGGACGGGAAGGAAGAGGAACTGGCTAGACGAGGTGATGAGGTTGAAAGAGGCTTGCCAGAAGGGACTATTGGAGTCGAGGAGAAAGAAGAGGTTTTCCGAATGGTGCATAATAACTGGGCGGGAAGTGAACAATGGTTGGATACATTGTTACATGGAGACAGGAAGACTTCAAACGACCCTATTCTGGGAAAACCGTTCAAGGTTGTATGGAATAAGCTACATACAGGCACGCTACAAGAGCTGGACGATGAGAAACCCGGCATGTTGGATCAACTGGACGAGCGAATCCGGACACAACAAGACCGTTTAGCGAAATGGCGAGATTTCAAAGATCGGATGTTCGGGGCTGGACCTCGTACTCCGAGTCCTAGTAAGAGGTCTCGAGATCCAGAGAAAGAAGTTGGCGCGTTAGCATTGCAGTTTACGGCGCATTTGGATCTCACTGTTGCTGCCACGGAACGTCGACGTCGTCAGAACGAACAAGAGACGCTTAGTATGGATATGGGCGGGTACCATGATCTACTTGCAAGCTTTGCCCGAGATTACAAATCTATAAGTCTACCTGCTAAACCAACGGTTCTGACAACGGCTTTTACTAAGCACCAAGTCAACCGGAAGTCTCCCATGAAACCACACCCGGTCGTCGAAGACATTGTAATGCAGGATGACGACCACTGGCCTACACCATCACCGCCTTCTATCCACCAGTCTCCATCACCCCTATACAAACCAGAAACAACACCACTTCGCGATCTCCCGCGTGCCGCCCTCTTTGGTGCCGAGAAACCATCGCTTGATCCACCGAGTAGATCTCCCCACTTACAAGTCCCTCAACAAGAAAGCCCCTGGGACATCGCCGTCGAACGACCCATCCGTGTCCGTCGCGGCGATGAAACACCCTCACGGCCATCCGCTCTCCGCCGGGTCCCTAGTCCGAAACCTGGGCTGAGATTGTCGATTGGGCCGGGTGGTGTTCGACGGGGCGAGGAAAGTTGTGGAGAGGAAGATGACTTTGCGGAGAGGAGGAGACGGGAAAGTAAGAAGTGGCCGGCTAGATTGGATGGTGGGTATATGGCGCAGCCGCAGACTTGGACACCGAGGAAACAGATTGTGGAGGAAAGATTGCCCGCGGGGTCCCCGATGGATGTGGATGATAGGGCGGAGAGGGTCTTGGAGAGAATGGAGGTTGCTTCGCCTACGCCGGTTAGGAGGGTGGCTACGGGGAAGAAGATGAGTTTGGCGGAGAGAACTAGATTGTCTATTCTTGCAGCTCAAGGTGGCGATGTTACTATGGATGAAGAAGGGGATATTGAGTTACCTGATATCACGACGTTATCAATCGATCGGTCTACTACCGAGGCCCCACCAGTTGATCAGCCATTTGAGGATCTCGTATCCCGCACTAGAAGGAGCATGGCTGGTTTTGAGGCTGCCCAGAAGAAGGCCCAGCTAGATCGGAGACGGTCTAACCGGCTACAACGTGTTGGATCTAAGCGAGAAAAGTCACGACTGGAGGGCATGACTGAGGAAGAAAGTGAAGCCTATGAGCAAAGCTTCTTGGAACTAGTAGATGGCGCAGAAGATGACTACGATGCCATCTTTAAAAGTCGCCCCAAGATCAAAACTAGTCCTGTGGGGAGTCCAGAGCGCGGAAACTTCAACGGATAACCAATCTATTCAGACAATAAAAGTACATAAAACGTCTCCTTCCTTCTTTACCACCCCTGCTTCGTCAACTCCTGCACTCTCTCAACCGTCGCCAAGAAACTCTCTCTAAACCGCGCTCTCCACCGCTCACTCTTAAGTCTCTTCCTCTTCAAACCCGGCCGCTCATGGGCCCTCTGAAGTCTCTGCAACTTCTGAATCTGATTCGCTCTCATCCGCGTATTCAAAATTCTCAACGCCATAGCCGCATCCACCGATCCCGAAACGTGAACCGTACGACCCGTCGACGGGTGCAGACGAACAGGCGGCCGGATGACCCGCCGCGCCGTAGCCACGTATTTCCCGCCCATGATGGCGCTGGTCATGTCGGTAAGGTTGATTGGCGAGATCGGTGGGGTAGCGGAGTAGATGGGGGCGGAGGTGGGCCGGACCGGTTCGCTGGTGCTTTGGCTGGTTGGTAGGCTGGGCTTCAGGATGTTGGAGGATACCCAGGCGGAGGTGGGGTCGCGGTCGGCTAGCGTGGGGGTCGTCGTTGTGAAGAGGCGGAGACCGGGGAGGCCGGCCGTGGCGGCGACCGGGCGTCCGAGGAGGGTCCGGGACAGAAAAGACCTAGGACGTTATTCATTAGTACACTGCTCTAGACCCTTCAATTTATTCAAACCTCACATTTTATCTGCCAATCTCAAGCGCACAGCTTGCTTGCTTCCCATCTATATTTCCTCTCCAATCCCATCCACCCGCTCATGCACAAAATCATCGCCCCACCGCTGACTCAGCAACCCTATTTGGTAGGGTCCAGCCTTGTCGCGGTAGGAGCGCAGCCTTGCTGGAAAAGTTATTTGACGTAGATAATTTCTTGATATTTTTAAGGTAAATTGAATCACGGTTAGTGGTTGATAGCGATTGACGACATTTTCTGTGTATTTTGGGTTTAATCGTTTTTGCGCCTCTTTATCGACACTTCGGAGCAGATTCGACAAGTTTCGTTAGGTTTTTTTTATTGGGACATTTTAAGATGGCTTATAATCCGTATGGTGGTAGGTTTTTTTTTTTCTTTGGAGAATGCGATGCGATGCGATTGGTACTGACTGTGGTTTAAAGGGTACCCGCCTCCGGGATACAATGGATATGGTGCGCCTGGTGGTCCGCCAGGGAGAATGAACGGTGGGATGCCCATGAACGGCCCGCCTATGAATGGCCCGCCGGTAATGGGTGGACCTGGTATGGGTAAGTTTGCGCCGATTAGTGTAGCTTGCGGTGGCCTTGACTAACTTTGTTCTCTTCCTCTGTATAGGTCCTCCACCTGGCATGGCCCCTAGCATGCATAATCCCGTGGGGTCTCCGATGTCCCGCAATCCGAACCTCCCAATGGGTTTCACCCCGCCGCCCAACATTAACTTCAACGCCCGGGTGATCCGCCTAGGAACGACTAACAAGGCCGGCAACGGCGCACACAAAGACGGTCTCGATAGCCCCGCGACCCCATTGACGCCATTGGGCCCTGCGCATGGGAGACATGGCGCTGGTGGCGCACCTCCAGCTAGTGGGGTGTTGGAACAGAGTAGAGCGAATGCTCGTGAGGCCCAACAGGCTTTGATTCCACCGACGGCGGATGAGAAGCTGAGGACGGTGTTTGTGGGGAATATCCCCATGGCTGTGGGTCAGGGAATTGAAAAGGTGTTGGCGACGGCGGGAAAGCTCAAAAGATTTGACTCTGCTGCTGGGTTGTTTGCCGACAAGGACAAGCCGGATGTTTTCTTTGGTTTTGCTACGTATGAGGAGGTGGAGTCTGTGGCTGTTGCGCTGGAGCTTCTTCGGGGTGTGAAACTCCCAACAAAGAAGCAGGAGCCAGTGGACAAGTCAGAACATAAGAAGGGGGATGATAAGGATAACGCTTTTCCGGATATTGAAAAGACGGAGATTATCCTTGCCATCGACGAGCAAACAACTAAGCACCTCGATTCTAAAATTACTGAGCCAGCTACCATCTCATCAAAGGTGGAGAAAGCTCGTTCACAACTGACAAGGGCCGTCCGCGACCTTTTCAGACCACCGCCCCCATCGGCGTCGACTCTTGCCGGGTCTTTAAGCGCAGATGCTATCCAAGTTGTTAACATCAACGTGGCAGGCGACGATGAACTCTCAGATATCCCTCCTGAGATGCGCGAGATGGTGGCGGGAGAGATCGCCGCGTTCCGTGAGCGTAGTACACAAAGAGATTTGGAACGTATGCGCAGAGAAGAGGAACTTGAGGAGAGAGAGCGTTTGAGAAATAACGCTGGCTCTGGGCGGACAAGGTCGCCGCCAAGAGGGGTTCCTACGGGGCCACGAGCGGCAACGGGAGGTAACTCTGGTGGCGGCAATGGGATGCAGATTCTGGCTAGTTCGGGGTTGTCACATGCTGATTTAGCTTTGTATAAAGAGCATGAAGACACCGATGCGTCGGATGAGGAGCTGGATATGAGAGAAAGGGATAAGAAGAAGAAGGAGCAGGATTCACTCTACGCTGATGCAGAGAGGAAGTGGTCTTCGAGGGAACGGTCACGGACAGCTGCTCTTGAGAGAGAAAGAGAACGGGAAGAGCAGGAAAGAAGTTTGCAGGAGAAGGTCAGGGAAGAGACCTTGAAGGAGCAGAAAGAGTGGGATGATGTGAAGATGAAGGAGGACAAGGGCCATTTGTACTACAGAGATCATGCGGCGTGGGCTAGAAAGAGAGCAGTTGAAAGAGAAGATGAAGCAGCTAGAGATGCTGAGGATAGATTGGCGGAAGAGGAAGAATTGAGAAGGGCAAAGAGGGAGCAAGAAAAACAAAAGAGTGGAGAATCCACGACACCACAGACAAAGGAGAAAGAAAAAGAGGCGGCGCCACAACCCTTTAAACTGTCTCTCGGAGCGGCAGCGCAAAAAGCACAAGCTAAATCTCGCACCCGTACTCGGCGCACGGTAGCTGAGGTAGAAACGCTTCTCGACGCGGATGCCGACGCCCCCCAGGCTAAACGTCAACTAATCCCGATAACGCACGAACCTGCGTCGTCCCTCTCTGACGCGGAAATCACAGCGGCTGTTAAGGGTGTAGCTGCGGAGATCCCAGCGGACCAAGATGGGTTATGGAAGTGGCCAGTGGCATGGGAGTTTTTGGACGACGAAATCATTAGAGGGAAGGTTCGGCCGTTTGTGGAGAAGAAGGTGGTGGAGTATTTGGGGGTGCAGGAGGAGGTTATTGTGGAGGTTATTGAGGAGTGTTTGAGGAGTCGTAGGGGGGCTGAGGAGGTTGTTGAGGAACTTACGGGGGCGTTGGAGGAGGTGGAGGAGTTGGTTAGGAGGGTTTGGAGGATGGTTGTTTTCTATTCGGAGTGTGAGAAGAGGGGGTTGCCTGCTTAGAGTACATAGGTTTTTTTACAATGGGTTCTTTTGGCGCATTTTGGATCATCATGATATAAAAAGGTTATTACCTGTGTTAATGTATCCGCGGGTAACCGTAGATATGTTGTTCACCTGAATATGGAAATGGTTGACGAAGTAAGCTGGTGGAATACAATAAACTCGTTGGTTCATTTGTGATGCAGATGTTGGTGATAGCTGTAACACCTTCCAATGGTGGGTTATTTGGGTATATAACCCTAGACACTTTGGCTTAAAGGAGTTGTGACGTCGTTTTTGGTTTATTACCATTTCTGTATTCACGATCTAATGCAGTCAATTTTCAAGTCTGGTTATTATACCATTTCCACTCGTTTAATAATCTTCTCACGTGACCATATTTGATAGCATGGCAAGTCTCCCGCCTCTCCACCTTCCCGTTCTCCCACCAGGTCAAGAACCTCAAAGTCAACCACAAACGACGACTACAGCTGCAGTATCAGCGACGACAAGGACGTTAACCACCCGGTTATTAACGTTATATTTCCGGGCACCAGCAAAGTCCTTTTTTAGACAGCGGATTGATTATCTCTCGTTTGCGAGACCTGTGCATCAGCAGACTCTTCGGCATTTACAGGCGGCTATTCATAGTGAGAAGGATGTGTTGAGACGGATGGGGAGACAGGCGGGGTATTGGATTGCGGGGACTAGTGGGGGGGTTATGGTTACGGCGGTGAAAAAGTTTGGGTGGAGGGGTGTTAGAGAGGGGATGGTGGGGTTAGGTGGGAATGTTTTGGTAGGAGGCGTTTTGTATTCGGGGTATATGGAGATTATAGAGATGTTGGGTTGGCGGGGTGTTCATGGGGGCGTTGAGGGGGGGAAGGCGGCGGTGGCGGGGTTCTTGGCGGGTGGGTTGCAGAGTTTGGTGGCGGGGCCGGTGGATGTGGTGTTGGTTAAATGGGATGCATTGTTAAGAGAACGATATGCAAAGGGGGTGGAAGGGGCACCACCTAGTCTTGGGAGGTTTGTGGGGAGGACGTTACGAGAGGTGGGTTGGCGGGGAGCATATAAAGGGCTCCCTGTATCTGCGGGACGCGACGCAGTAGGGAACGCAGCGTTCTTTGGGGTGTTTGAGATGGTTAGGGGAGCAGGATATCTAGATTTCATCCGGTGGTGGTATGGAGGACTTGAAGGGGATATCATAGATGACTTTTCAGTACGGGATAGTAACGGGGTCCGGGTAATCCATCCACACTACGCCATTGGCCCGGGGTTCTTGGGGATTGGAGGTGTAGCGGCGAGTTTTTGTCAGCAGGGTGTGTTTATGCCGGTG
>JSUI01006353.1:0-44203 GCA_000833645.1 Huntiella omanensis
GCCCGACGTTGCCTGGAGAGCCGTCGTATTAACAGTTAGATCTAGTTAGGTAGACGTTAAAAAATACAACAACAACAACAAACTGGCCCGGAAAAAGAATACCATCGATCCCGTCTCCACCGGAAATCGACAAAAATATTGATCTGAGGCGGACTTGAACCGCCGACCTTTTGTGTCCAAGCAACTGGAGTTACTGTTAGACAAACGTGATAACCAACTACACCATCAGACCGTATTTGTTGAGATATTGTTCCGAGATCGCAATTATGAATGCTCAATTCGGCAAGTGATTTCCGAAGTGACGGTAGTCGCATGTCGTCTGGTTAGTTGACGCAGACTTAGTCGATGTAAAGTCGTATGTATGTACATGTTTACCTCGACAAAATCAACTCCGACGCAAAACATTATAGCAACAGCCATCTGAAGTTGGTTTAACCCAGTGGTCTCACCAAAAGAACACCAATACTCTGGGTTTATGCCAGGGAGAAAAACTAGTTGTTCCGGTATAGGTTGTCCCACCACCAGAACCATGACATGGCCAAGACTGACCGGCGGAACCCCCATTTATACGTCTAGCCCTAGGATTGCATCAAACCCCGTACACCAATTGCGGGTTTAAAACAAGTACCGACATTAGAATACCCGCATACAGGCCGTGTGTGCTGCCTACCGGGGGCTTCGCCGGCACTTAGAAAGACAAGCCCAGAAATGAACATTGACGAACATGTAAGCCGGAGTACTTGTATGCATGCATAGGTAACCGTGTGCTCGTATATCAGTTGCCAAAGACACCAATCCTACGACCATACAACGGTCGAAAGTTTGAAATATCAAAGTTGGGATGCTCTTGTGACACCCTACAAATGCCCCACTAGGCAATTACAGAATAACAAACAGTGTTTGGAAATTGATCTAAGGACGAGTGGGCGGTATCGTCATGTGTCTAAATAATATACTTAGTAAAAATGATATTATTGAACTGCACAATTATCATGACGTCCTACTTACTGATAGAGTTTGAGTGTGAACAAATACATGAACTCCATGTATCGAGGAAATGTTTGCTGCAATTTCGAAGCGAGGAGAATAATTAACTCTATTACACCAGTTCGACTATAAACTTAGATTGATTGCCCAAGAAGATATTAAAAGAAGTCCCGAAGGAGGGCCAAAGACGGGTCTACAGGATGAAACATAAACTACGTCTATGGCGGTATATCAACGAACAACCCCAATTGTATGGCATACTTAAAAATGCGAAATTCCGAACAATGGAGGCTTTCAGGGGTTCCTTCCGTCCTTATCATCCAAACGCGGAAAGTATAACAAACACAGTCTGAAGCATTATCGTGGTACACGAAACTGTGCGACAAACAAGCAAACATCCATCTTTTAAGTCGGTTAAAAACACTCTCTGTAATCGTAACCCATTAATTTATCCAACAATCAGAATATCATACAACACGCATCCGTCTATATCCCTGGTGACACATCTGCACGGTCAACCCACTTATTCATCTCATCAGCGAAGAAATCGCCAATATCCATGTCATCGGGAGAGATTCCAAACTCTCGAGCTGTATCTCTAGCGATACTGAATGTGTCTCGAAGAGAGTTTATCATTTCAGCATTTACCGTGGCAATACCGTCCCGTTGGGGCCTCTGTTGTGGCATGTGGTTTCCAGATTGCATATCCATACCACTTAGCATATTCGTGTTGCCTACAAACCGGTAGACAGTATTTGTAGAGTCACCTTCAGTCGCTCTAATGGGGGTATCGGGGTTCCTTTTTCTAAGAGAGCTAATCATAGAAGCTAGCTTCCGGATGTGTTTTATGCAGCTTGTCGCCACAGTGTCTGCAGGTGTTCCCATAGACTGAAGTGCATTGATCGCCTTTCCGACTGTCTCATACGCCTCTAACATTAATTTCTGGCATCCCTTTGTGATGAACACAATCGCCAGGGTGGTGACAGCCGCATTGAATACTGAATCCGCTAGGTTAGATATTAAATGTTACACTGAACACAAAATGATCGTAACTTACAGTATGACATGGGGAGCCACCACAAGCTGAAACAACGTCTACCATACTCTGGGCGACTCAGGGCAATGTTTATCAAGTCCACCAAGTCCTTCGCCACACTTGTTGCATTCGCTAGAATAGTCCGAATATTAGGCTCATCGGAGCTGGTCTTCCCCTCTAAGCAGGCAGTTATGGCTGGTCTGTGAATCAGAAGACACAAATTCATGAACCGTATTGATAAAATCATAGTATATCTTGCCGTACTCTTGTCTTGGGAGATAGTGTGTAGCGCTGTAGGAGTAACAATCAAAATAGGTGCGGCGACTGTGGATTTCCAAGCAGATATCGATGCCAAGAGCTGCCTCACTGATGCTATTACTTGTCCTTGGTCAAATGAAGACCGCCGACTCATGTTGTGGTTATATAGTGTTCCAATGATATGCCAAGTGAGCCGAGACAATGAGCTAGCGGACGATACATAAGTCAATACTAATACACACACGACGACACCAAGCACGTAAACTTACTAAGACACATTATAAAAGAGGACACTTCCCCCTTCGGTCCCATGTATAGTCATTCCAACTGGAGTAGCAAACTCATCACTGACCATCTCTCCAGGTATAGCCCCTGGGCGCCCAAAAAGAATGCTCAGAAGGCGGTCTAACGAAACGCAAGCCATCCACACACGTATCCGAATTTCTCGTTCCTTTTCCGGGAGATACAGTGCAGCTTCTACCGAATGAAGCCCAATAGCATAAGCAAATTTAAGTGCAACACCGTGCAACGTCCAGGCCACGGCAGATTGGTTGGTACCCTGGAGATAAAGACTGGACACCAAAAGATATTGGATTGCTTCGATACTGGTGACCTCGAGATGGTGCTTTTGGTAACACTCCGTGGATCTGTGGTAGAAAGTCTCGGCCTTGCGATGATCTCCGGTCTCTTTAGTACCTTCGCCTGGCCCACTTTCGACCCATTCAACAACAGCTGTACCNAGCCCCTGGGCGCCCAAAAAGAATGCTCAGAAGGCAGTCCAACGAAACGCAAGCCATCCACACACGTATCCGAATTTCTCGTTCCTTTTCCGGGAGATACAGTGCAGCTTCAACCGAATGAAGCCCAATAGCATAAGCAAATTTAAGTGCAACACCATGCAACGTCCAGGCCACGGCAGATTGGTTGGTACCCTGAAGATAAAGACTGGACACCAAAAGATATTGGATTGCTTCGATACTGATGACCTCGAGATGGTGCTTTTGGTAACACTCCGTGGATCTGTGGTAGAAAGTCTCGGCCTTGCGATCATCTCCGGTCTCTTTAGTACCTTCGCCTGGCCCACTTTCGACCCATTCAACAACAGCTGTACCCATTGCCAGCATTACATTCAACAATCCGAGCCATGACCGTCTAACAGCTCGCCATTGACCTCTTCGGGCCCCCTCGTAGGTACTCATGAAGTGCTGCTCATCAATGAAGGGAAAGATGGTGCCCACATGGTCGAAGTATGCACGCAATAACCTTTTTACCACGGTATCATCAGGTATGGCGTAACGGTCTTCTCTGGGTTCACCGGTGTCGGTGTTGTGGAGAAAAAAAGATGGTGCCTGTGTAGACGAACTCTCTGGAAAATCTGCTGCAAATCCAGAAGACAAAGGAGACTTTTCGCCAATATCACGGGCTACATGGCGGAATAACAGAGTAACGAAGGCCACGTTCGATGTTGGTCCGAAAAATGGACCATTAAAGTCTCCGCACAATGGGCGCATGTCGCCCGAGTTCAAAGACTCATCGTCGTCAAGAAGGTCTCCGGGAGAAATGCATACTGAGAGGGTATTCTGGCTATGGGTAGCACTCTTTCGATTCTGGTCCGCACCGGTGCGAGAGGCTGGAAGCGTCTTGGATAAACTTACGTTTGCAGAGGATTGTACTGATTCCAACGCAGCAATACGGTCGTTTTGGGTGCCTATAGTCTGTTCAAGTTTCTTGACTCTATCTTCAAGAACACTTAGAACGCTGCAGCAGAAATGGGGTTAGCTTAATAGTACCTTAGGCGATGGCAAGCCCCGTTGGGCGTGGTAGTCGTGGCCCACGTCTTACTGTCATGTTACTTCATTGTTGGGAGGACATACTCTCTGGGGATCAACAGGTTTGCTGACGTGTCTGGTAACTCGTATATGCACTCAAAGCCGAGTCTTGTACATGGCTCACAAGCAGGCCTTGCGCCATTGNAACACTTAGAACGCTGCAGCAGAAATGGGGTTAGCTTGATGGTACCTTAGGCGACGGCAGACCCCGTTGGGCATGGTAGTCGTGGCCCACGTCTTACTGTCATGTTACTTCATTGTTGAAAGGACATACTCTCTGGGGATCAACAGGTTTGCTGACGTGTCTGGTAACTCGTATATGCACTCAAAGCCGAGTCTTGTACATGGCTCACAAGCAGGCCTTGCGCCATTGCACTGTAGTTATTCAGTGAAATGTTAGTCTATCTAGTGAGCAACCGAAAGAACAAGTACTTCTATATTCAGGTCACGTATAGTAACTGTAAGTTGGAGATGGGTGGGACTTGCAGCAGCCGAAGTTACATGACGTGCAGTGAGTAGGGTGTTCAATCGTAAAACAATAGGCGTTTGTTTAATCACATGTGAGATACTTCCGGTAGGTAGCTTACATTAGAAATATAGTTGCTCACTTACCCTTGATTTTCTTATCCTGCATGCCGAGCAANAGTGAAATGTTAGTCTATCTAGTGAGCAACCGAAAAAACAAGTACTTCTATATTCAGGTCACGTATAGTAACTGTAAGTTGGAGATGGGTGAGACTTGCAGCAGCCGAAGTTACATGACGTGCAATGAGTAGGGTGTTCAATCGTAAAACAATAGCCGTTTGTTCAATCACATGTAAGATACTTCCGGTAGGTAGCTTACATTAGAAATATAGTTGCTCACTTACCCTTGATTTTCTTATCCTGCATGCCGAGCAAGCCAAGGCAATACGACGTCTTTTGGGGGCACTACTTGATGCCGCGGTACTTGGGGTTGCAGCGGATGTTGACGTTCCGGCATTGGTAGAATGAAGTGAAGGGGTGGCGCTAAAATCCGAGTTGTCGACAACGGAGCCTGCCGGCGAATAACCACGGGTGTGTTTATCGGGTGATTGTGACATAATTCCAAAGTACTGGGTTTTGTCACCCGAGGAGAGTTGATGCCCAACGGCAGAGGTGACGGAGACGAGAACGTGTAGTCGGCGGGTACCTGACAGAAAATATGACACAATGGATATGGGTCAACATAGGGCTATTGTGTGCTTATGTGGTGCAGAGTTGCAATTTCTCATGGGATTAGCCGAAGGAAAAAGAAGTATAGAATCAGTTAACATAGTAGGAGACACAGCGACAGATTACTTTGATATATCAAGACCGTGCCTTGGATGGGCAGCTTCTCGGGAATCCTTTGTAGAAGAACACTTAACCAAGCTAAAGTTTTATGTCCTATTTGATCGGAACCAAGGTAATATCCGACACAGTATCATGGGGGATCCCTCTTACGTGTGCTAATGACATATGTCCCTTGGTCTTACATGTCTAAAGTAAACCATGCTAACTAAAACGTTGACAACTACCGCCACCCCGGATAGCAATCGGTATTCCGACGGANAACGGCAGAGGTGACGGAGACGAGAACGTGTAGTCAGCGGGTACCTGACAGAAAATAGGACACAATGGATATGGGTCAACATAGGGCTATTGTGTGCTTATGTGGTGCAGAGTTGAAATTTCTCACGGGATTAGCCGGAGGAAAAAGAAGTATAGAATCAGTTAACATAGTACGAGAAACAGCGACGAATTACTTTGATATATCAAGACCGTGCTTTGGATGGGCAGCTTCTCGGGAATCCCGTGTAGAAGAACACTTAACCAAACTAAAGTTTTATGTCCTATTTGATCGGAACTAAAGTAATATCCGAGACAGTATAATGGGAGATCCCTCTTACGTGTGCTAATGACATATGTCCCTTGGTCTTATGTACATGTCTAAAGTAAACCATGCTAACTAAAACGTTGACAACTACCGCCACCCCGGATAGCAATCGGTATTCCGACGGACCGACTCCCCGAGGGAACAATGAATATATCTCACTTTGCAAAGTTTTAGAGGGCCCTTCTGCGCTTCGTCACAAACCAAGTCAATAAGTTGCATTTAGCCCAAATACAAAACACATCTTGCTGCCGCCGCGTTGGTCAATTCATCACTGAGTCAGCATATGTAAGAAGCAACGTTGGCTTTATCATCAAGATTGGTGTTGGGGCGGCTATAGTTCCATGAACAGACATACAGGAACTCCTCACCTGAGAAAGGTTCCAAGCTACCCCGCCCTACCGGAAACATGCAGCACGTCCATTGCAGCACTGCCTTGATTTCTACGGCCGAGCCCTGCTTGACGGGGCCGTCGCTCCTCCTACATACCTAGTGACAAGCGCTTATTTGACCACCCCCCCTCTTTTCCCCTGCGAAGGCTTAAATTCAGATATCATCTCGCCTTCAGTTCTTGGGACGAACAAACTTGTCAAGCCCCAGTTATAGACTACTCCGCTCAAACCACGTAGCTCTAAGGCTAACTGTGGTATAGCCTCATACAACAAGTTTGAGTCTTGCCTTCCTAACTTGCACTTTGGTATCCCACTTGGGGATGCTATACCCGGGAGTGTATGTACACGCCCATCGAAACCCTATCACAGACGCTCATACGCGCGTCTTTGCGTCTCGAGCGCAGCCTTGAAGTCTAAACATCCTTTTTTATCCGCCGCTGAATTTATACTCCGTGCGATATGTCGGGGCCAATATTGATTTACTCTGTTGCACCCACAGTCCCAACCGCCTTCACATCCGAGATAAACACAAGGTCCATACACGACATGACCAATTTGTCTCTACCGTGACATTGAAGGGATGATCTAGCGACTGTCCATTAAGAAATTGAGGCACCGTTTATCCCAGTTCTTAATTCTTTGTAAACCCCGTTGTCTTGTCGAAGGAGGGCTCGGTAAGGTCTGGCATAGTTGGATTTCAGTACTTAGCCGTTAGAATATACATCTAGCTACCAATATATTGACAAAGTCAGCCATGTAATCGGAGATGGTAGTACTGAAAAGGACCATAAACGAAAATCAAGGCGGATGCAGTTTTCCGTTCTCTGTCGCGTAACATCTCCGGTATGTTTTCTTGTTTTGTGTTCTGTGATTTGTGTGCATTAAATGGCGGGTGAGACTAACAGTTGCCTCTCTCAAGATCCCTTCTTTCGGGTCCCGTCTCCAGCAAACCGATCGGATACTTATTAACTCCCGTAAGAACTCCGATCCTAGCACCGCTAACATGCTGGCCCAGACGCATGGACGTATGTTAGATGGGTTAGCATTGGATATTCAACGACGACAACGCTTGAATTCCAGTGACACATAGTATCAACTGTAGAGAACATGGAGTGCAGGTATAAAGGTCTATACTAGACTGTGGTTTCTGTATCTTTTGGCTTAGGGGAGGTTAAACTACACCTATGAGATATTGTTCCTACAACAAAGTTTGAAAAACGCAACATATTTTAAACACGCCAACCTCAAAACTAGGCGTTCCATTTACCTCCTACGGAAAATATCGAAAGTCGTCTAAGCGCAGGATCTCCACCGAGCAGGGTCCGGTGACTAGGATTCCGCGGTAGCATCGGGAACACATTCGTGCATGTACATACATATGTACATACACACATGAGAGAGATTTACATGAACTTTTTCACGGAGAATGCCGGCGTTGGACAACAATTTATTCAAAAAGTAACCGTCACTACTGATTCACATATGGAGAATAGATAGCCCCGGGTACTATAAATCCATACGGGTTCAATTTCTGTTCACAAAAGTTCAATACGGCAGCTGTCTAACAGGTCAAAGGTTTCAAGAGAATCAGATTACAGTAAGGGCCAGACAATGTGGAATAGTCTGTGGGGGGCACAAACAAAGATGGCCCCTGGAAACTGACCAAAGTTTGGTAGGCTTGACAGACAAACGGATTTATCATTTGGTCACTTTTAAGCATCATATGTACAAGTTTATCGCTGGCGTGAATGATTTTTGCCGGNGCCCCGGGTACTATAAATCCATACGGGTTCAATTTCTGTTCACAAAAGTTCAATACGGCGGCTGTCTAACAGGTCAAAGGTTTCAAGAGAATCAGATTACAGTAAGGGCCAGACAATGTGGAATAGTCTTTGGGGGCACAAACAAAGATGGCCCCTGGAAACTGACCAAAGTTTGGTAGGCTTGACAGACAAACGGATTTATCATTTGGTCACTTTTAAGCATCATATGTACAAGTTTATCGCTGGCGTGAATGATTTTTGCCGGCTCTAACGGAAATGCGCCTGTCTCAACAGAGATAGACACAAAATCAAGCGGGGGTTGATCTCAAGGGACTCGCCGCCATGTTCAGAACCAATCCATACATATGTATGTATGTACATACATATGTACATGTGTAGAAGGGTGCTACGAACCAGGCGAATGCTCTCTAGAGGCTCGGAGATAATCAGCTAAAAAGCAATGGGTGGTCCGGCAGGGAAGCCAAAATATGGTTGTATGTCCAGCATTACAACTCCGCGCCGTCTGTCGTGCTGGCAGCAGCCGCGGGGTATTCTTCATATTCCATTTGAATTCCTGGTATACAAAGACCGGCCAGCGTTTTGTGGTATTTGTTGCTGTATAATACTAGGTTCATGCCTGCACAGCAAGGTGACATGAGATCGAAACGCTCATGTTCGGCGACTATGGGACGAATGATTGATTTATAGATAAACTTTGGACATTCCCCAGCAAACAGTACCTTCACAGTACTAAAACATACATGGAGTTCAAACATCAAGTAGCGGTAGCAACTCAATGATCCAGAAGCAATAGAAGTACGGCATATTTATGCTCACCCTCAATCTGATGGTACGATATTTCATCTTAGTGACAACAACACCACAGCCTGGAAACCGCCCAACGAGACATCTACCATTCAAATTTGGCCAAGTCTGAAAAGAAGGGCATTTTCTCTGCTAACCAGGTTGTAAAGAGACTAAATCAAATCAAATCACGTGAGACTTAAATCAAGTACCATACAAGTCCAACCTATCCGGCTTCCATTCACGGTAGTTGAAGATAGTTCAGATGCAAACTGCAGGCTCTGTGTTTATGCCGCCGGCCGGCTGACGAAGCGAGGGCTTTACCTTCCTGCAACGAATATCACCACCAATAGCGCACTGACAACAGGCTGACGTCGTCAGGTCCAACTGTGATACTACAATTGTGCTGATATGCAAGAGGACACTTCTTCAGGATTCCTTTTTGCACCGGGTTAAAACAAGTATATGTCGGAAGATGGCAAGTATTCGAGCTCAGCCTCCTCACTAGTTTCTCCCATTCCGTGCATGAGCACTGTTGGTAATACATCATACATACGTGCAAGCAGCCAAGGTACCTGATTACGACGACTACGATTTTTAGTAACATCGAAGGTGTATCATCCATTTACATACATATATATTGTACATGTATACCTGTATGTGCATAGCCATAGCGGTAGGCGGTTACACATACGTAACAACTAAAAGATCAAAATATTGCCCAAAAGGTTATATGGACATATGTATCTGTGAATGTATGTGCGTCCATCAGGATATGGAATCTCGTAGAAGCATTTTCAACCCATAGGCATTCTGTAGTAGACAGCATGTGCACCTGAATCTTGTCTTGTATTCACCACGAACGAGCAACATTATGCAAAAAGCCTCTAATGTTGTTTAGCATCAGCCCGCTTAGTTCACACTATCCTATCAAATAGTTTATCTCACTTACACCTAGAACTATTCCCGGCTTAGGCTATATTTCCACATCCACAAGCGTAGCCGCCAGGATTTTCTCCGCGAGCCTGGAGAAACTCATTGGATCTGCGTGGTATCCACAATCTTCACTCGAATTTCTACAACAAATGTGAGAAAAATGGCATCACTTTCCACCATCAGGGCTGACTCTATCACACTGATGTATAGTTGACATATGTACACACGTTTTCCGAATGTTCCAAGTAAACTACCGAAAAAAATTATCCATTCACGGGATAAGTCTAAATTAGTGTCGTCAACATATCGGAAACACGGACCAGTTTCTCCGCGATCAAGAAACACGCCGGCATTCTGAGGCTCCGGCCGATCAGCAGGGTCTTGCAGAAAAATCGGCGACTCAATTTTGCCAGGTGTAGCGAGCCACCACGACAGCTGCCAGATTTTATCTTGCTATCACGTGCATGGCGTAGGGTATATACCCACTTGATAACCCCAAAATTACCCTACCTTGTGTCGATCTCATGAAAAATCAACTGGGTACTCACGTATTTGAACTGACATGATTTTTATTGGCTGTGAAAAAATTCATCAAACGCAAGTAGAGGGGTTTGCTGGGGCTAGTCGAGGACCAGGGTATATAAAGTGATTTCGTCATAGATAGCGTTCTTGCGCTGATGATAGCTTCTTTGTATGGTAAACGAAGATGAGTTCACTGCGATTGCGGGGCTGAGTTTAACATGCTGAGATATATACTCGCATAAAGGATAGTATGTATATCAACATGTTATATATATTACCCCGCCTTGCTATATAACAGACGGCATACACTTTCTCGGTACCAATGAACTCAAGTACCATCGGCCATATGTCTTGGTACCTCCAACCAGCTCGGAGATAACAAGTTAGTCCCTCGCATCCCCAATTCATCCTCCTTTTTTCGCACAGAAACGGAAAGCCAAGTACGCAACAAAGTCGGCCCGCATCGGCGCCCAACCTCCATGCAACAGTCAGGCATAAACTGCACAAATGACGAAGAGAGAAAAATGCACAGAGGAAATATAACAGGTGAAAAAAGCAAAAAACTCCCGTAGTATAACAATAACAATACATGCAAAAAGGAAACCAAAAAAGAAATATCCGTATCTCAAACAACCCAACGAAAAAAATGAAAAACGCCGATTCCCAAGATGCCAACACGCGTGTGCGACTAAACTGCCCTATCCTGGACAGAGATTTTGCTGCAAGCTGTACGCTGCAGCCTCTCCAATTCCCACGTTTCCAGCCAACCAGAAAAAAGAGCCCTGCCGCTGAACCAAAGGAGCCTGCAGATTATCAATCACGTTGGCTGTGGTTGATCTCGCAAAACTGTGGCGAAGTAGAAACCAATGGTCATTAGCTTGTGGTGAGACAAAGAGGGGTTATCGACATGTTGGCCCGACAAGTTATCGCCGAGGTAAATTTCGGCATACAGGTTCGGTCGGCTGGGGTTTGTCGGTTCGTGGAAGGGGATGGTGTCTGGTGCTGTCGTGGAAATTCTTTTGTGTTTTAGATGTCGCTTTTTATGCTGAAGCGGCGGCAGCGGCGGGCATAGGCTTCGAGGTACCGGCAAGGTTAGAACCGGTGGTGGGACGCTTGCTCTTGTAGTTGGCAATGGCGGCCTTGATAGCATCCTCGGCAAGCATAGAGCAGTGAACTGGAGAGACATAAATTGTTAGATATCGAGATATTGTGCGTAGAGGTGGCTAAACTCAAACTTACGCTTGACGGGTGGCAGGCAAAGCTCAGAGGCAATGTCAATGTTCTTGATCTTGGCAGCATCCTCTACTATGTGGTTGTTAGCAACTTCTTCGGCGATCAGCGTCCGTTAAACAATCAAACTTACATCTCATGCCCTTCACAAGAGTGGTAGCATAGGAAGATGACGCAATGGCCGAACCACAGCCAAAGGTCTTGAACCGGGCATCGATAATAGTACCGGTAGCTTCATCAACCTGGATATCAAGCTTCATGACATCACCGCAGGCGGGAGCGCCGACCAAGCCGGAACCGACATTGGGGTCCTTAACGTTGAGAGAGCCAACATTGCGAGGGCGCGTGTAGTGGTCGATCAGTACTATGAAGGTTAGCTTTGTCTGTATAGCTAGAGGTCTTTAGACGATGACATATCTTTTTCGTGGTAGCTACGGCGGGCAGCAACGGGGACAGCGGCGACCCGGGTAAGAGTGGGACGGACGGCAGCCAGAGGGCGAGCAGCACGGAAGACGGTACGGATGGGAAGCATTATGGCGGATTATATGTTTTGGTTTGTATATATACGAGTGGGTTGCTAATGGTTGTTGTTGAAGTTGTGGTGAAATTTATCGAGTGGCACAAAGTACTCCAAAGTCGGGTTTAATGTAAAAAGAAGAAAAGTGAAAAAAGGCCCTGAATTGGTGGTGGATCAGAAGGAATGTCAATGATGAACCGGGATTGGGATGAGTCGCTTGATTGATAAGAGGGCAGTTATTGAATCGCTCTGTGAGTGAACTTTCGAATTGGGGTAGCCTCGGTAATGGATCAAGGAGAAGCTGAAAGCTTTATATATTAATCGCTTGGTTCAGATAAAGAAGCTCTCGTTATCAGAGAGGCGAATTAGTAACTCGGATATAAGATGTCACTTTCTTTTGGCTCATGAAAATGAGTTCGTGACCCTCAAGTGGCAAAGTGTCGGCAGAAAAATGGCTTTGAAATGCAGTTTCCGCATGTGAGCAACTGTAACCGCCCCCTACAACAAAGCACTAAAAGCACTCCTAAGGCACCGAGGTTACCAATACGGTTAGAACGCGTTTTGAATTAGTCATGTGAGCGGATTTAAAATATCTAACCCCGGTAAGGGTTCATGAAAATGCCCCAAGATGAAGGTTCTCGGGCCGGAGCGTTGCAATCTAGAAAAATCATGACGCAGGATTTCGGGTAGGGTTTTGTCTATGCCGAGGGCTTAGGGTTGTATCTTGACCTGAAGAGTGTGGTTGGCCAAAATGTAGCTTATCCAAGACATGTATCGGTAGCGAGAAAGAATAGAGTTGTATTAGGCATCGTTGGCCAACTTGACTTTAGAGACTTCCAAGACCTGATTGATAACCAATCTCAGACTCCTTTGATTGCATATCTTGTCAGCTGTCATTCGAAACCTGCAGTTTGTCTTGTTTAATCCAAACCCTTACATCTTTGCATATAGTGGAGCCGGTGTTCTGTTTCCCCAGAGATGAATGCGTTATGTCGTTAAGGGAGACCAGAAGGAAGGAAGAGACGCGACCGTGTAGAATGGGTTGTAAAATAGGAGATCTTATATGCATACATTCAGCAACCTGCATGAGACCGTGATCTGTTCAGCCTTCTCTTTTTCCCCTCTCCTAGTTGTTTAACGCATCCAAACCAACCACATCATCATCTCACAAATCAACCCATTCAAAATGTCCGAACTCATCGTCAAGAAGCTCACCGAGACCGCCAAGCTGCCCGTCCGCGGCTCCGCCTTTTCCGCCGGTTACGACCTTGCCGCTTCCGAGGCCACCACCATCCCCGCCCGTGGCAAGGCTCTCGTTAGCACTGGTCTGAGCATGGCTATCCCCGAGGGCACCTGTAAGTTCAGACCAACTTTTCACGTCGTACAAATATCACTAACATCAACTTACAGATGGCCGCATTGCTCCCCGCTCTGGTCTTGCTGCCAAGCACTTCATTGACACCGGTGCTGGTGTCATTGATGCCGACTACCGTGGCGAGGTCAAGGTTCTCCTGTTCAACCACAACGAGACCGACTTTGCCATTGAGGCTGGTGACCGGGTAGCTCAGCTTGTTCTGGAGCGCATTGCTACGCCCGAGGTTGTTGAGGCTACCGAGCTCCCTGAGACTGTCCGTGGTGCTGGCGGCTTTGGTAGCACTGGTGGTTTCGGTCCCGTTGCCAAGAGACCGAGAACCGAGGAGCCCGAGCCCGAGGTCGAGGAGGAGAAGAAGGAAGTTGAAGAGAAGAAGGCGGACGAGGAGAAGAAGGAGTAATGGAAGTGATTTAATGTGCGATACTCGCTTATCTTATGAATTTAATAGACCTAACTTCGGTATTGTATTTTATGCCGTCACACCAAAATCTATAACGCCACCGCCTTGAAAAGTATCTCTGGTCTCTTCAAGGCACCCAAATTGCGCACCAATCTTAACTCGGCAGCCTTCGACTTTGCCGCCTTCAGTACCTTGTCATCGCCACTGTTGGCCATGCCTTGTACAGCTTGACGCATACCCTTCTCTGTCCGTTCCAAAACGGCATGCATGCTCCCTACTACCTTTTCAACTGCTCTCGCCAGAGGCAAATCAGCAGCATCCACTTCGTCCCCACTAACCCATGATGCTGTCCCTTCCAACGTTGGCCCCACTGCTGCCACGGCCTCACGCATACGTACGAGTGTCAACGCACCAAACATGTCGCCCGTTCCAGAGAAATAACAGTCAATGGCGGGGAACTCAATTTTGAAGAAGCGCGGCTGGCGGGTTGAGCTTCTGGTAGATCCGACGACGCATAGCTTTTTGGGGGTAGTGGGAGCAGAAGAGTTGAGGGTGACGGACGTGATGAGTACATGTGGTACGTCATAGGTAGAGTGCAGGACTTCAACCGCCTTTTTCAAGGAAGCCATATCCGTGATAGGAATCCCAGATAGAAGTTCCGCCTCAAATTGATTCGGAACAATCAAATCAGCGTGCGACAGGACATTCTTGTACGCAGGAACGACCTCCGGAGCCACATACAAACTGCCATTATCCCCCATTACAGGATCCAAGACCCAGAAAAAGCTTCCCGGTTTCTCCGCCGCCCGTTCAGACAAATCCTGGCCAATCTTCCCAACAGCCTCAACCGCGGCCGCCCCCGGGATGTATCCTGACAACATCATGTCAAAGTCATCAAGACTCGAAAGTTGCAAACCGGCGTACAAATCTGAAATCTCATCAGCAGAGACTCGGGAGCCCCGCCATTGCCCATAGCCAGTGTGATTACCTGAAACATTTTTGTTAGTTTGCGGGTCGCTTGTTTGGCGGGGAATGGTAACAGACTGAATTGGACCGTGTTGAGGGCAGCGACGTCACATCCGAGTGATTGCAGGGCGAAAACTGCAATTTTGTTGCCAACATTTCTATACAAGCGCAAGCCTCGTTAGAAACTCAAATCCGATGTATCCTCATCAAGTTTCTGCATGTTCGCTTATCCAATGCAAACTTGCTCGCCATTCATATTTCTTCTTCTTACCCGGATACAACCTAGAAATCCCGTTAGTATCAGACTCGATAAGTCGGAAAAAAACAACACTCACGTGACTGGCAACAGCCAATACCCGGGTCTCTGGGACAGGAAATTCGTCGTCGTAGTTCGCCATGATTAAAGATGAGAAGGGACAGTAGTAATTAAGTTTGAATATTCAAGCAGGTCGGTGGTATGAGAAATTTAAATTCCAACCGGGAGAGTTGATAGCGGATTCAAAAGAGATAAATCCAGGAATTTAAAAGGCCTAAGACACTGGAAATAGCTTGGAATAAATACTGCTTGACTTGAACATTAATACGCCCTTCAATATACATTTAGTGCTACCAGGAGAATTTACCATCCACTTGAATTGATTTTACGTTGGTATTTTTAGCACATATTATAAGGCTTGTCATCATCGTAGACTCGACTGACTGACATTGTCTGTTCACATGCAGTTTGGTCGCAAATGACTAATGCCTGCACTTTGTTATGTGCAGTCCGGTTATCTGGTAGTAGCTTCGTTATCCAATGTCTGAGCTCTAGAGCCCCGCCTTTTAGTCGTCGATTAGTGTCAACCTCTTGAACTTGTTTCCTTGTGTGTATGTAGTCAACTTGAGCTTATCGACCACTTGTTTCGTTCACATGCTGTGCGACATTACCATGTAATCACAGTTCAACTTGCAACATGAACGATGGTATATTTCATAAACCGTCGTCTCTATCCGTATCATGATATCAAAATGAGAAGGCAAAACTAGAAAATAGCAAAATAACCGGCAAAAAAAGCAACAAAAAAGACACTAAATGGAATCAAACGTCTACTCGTCATCGCCAATCTTGGGCGCCAGGTAGAAGCGCAGGTAACTGCTACCACCAACGTTGTACTCAACCAACAGAGGAACCTCGTTGGACAAGCAAATCTTGACAGAGTTGGAAATGACGGCAGCCTTGCAGAAACCGACCAGGTATTTGAGCGAGAAAGTCAGGTTGACAGGCTCGCTAAGCTGGATGTTGACGTCAAGGTCGGGCTTGTCGGCGTTGGTGGAGTTACGGAGGGTGACGGAACCGTTACCGATGTCACCAAGGGAAGAGAACTTGATACCGTCCTTGCCGGCCTCAATGGTGACTGTATATGTAGTTAGTAACCTGATTCTGGGTTTGAGATGCAACATCAGATGGAATCTTTGTTGCAGATCACTGGGGTTGTTTGTACGTACCGGACTCGGACATGGCCATCAAGTCAGTGCAGATACGACGGAACTCGGCAGCAGGCATAGTGACGGTGGCAGCGTACTCAGTATCGGGGATACCAAGGTGCTCCTGATCGATGTCCATAAGCTTGAGGTCGTACTCGCCGATACGGTCACTGTCACCATTCTCGAAGGTAAGACCCAAGCTGTCGGGGGCATCCTCGGCCTTGAGGGTCAAGATATCGTCGTTCTGGGCAGCGCGAAGAACCTTGGTGAGCGAAGCCAGGTTAACACCGAGAGCAATGTTGCGGTCACATCTGTAGGTAGAGAAAGCCTCGGTCTTGAGCATCATGGAGACCAGGGCAACGTGGGAGTTGTCCATGGCCTGGAGGGCGATACCAGAGTCATTGCAGTCAAAGTTGCAGTCCTGGACTAGATCCTTGATAGAGTCAATGATCTTCTTCAGAAGAGCAGCTTGTTCAAGTCTGGCCTCGAGCATTTCTAGCGGAAGAGAGGCGGAGATGGTTAGCCAATGGATTATTCAAGTGATGACCGCGGGGCAATAAGCTGCTTCCGGATTACGGGGTAAGTATTGACGCACTGTATTAGGTTTGTGTGTGGTATTAGAAGGGTATAGAGTTAAGAGAAAGTTGTGTGTCCAAGTATTGGATTCAAGAGACGTTAATATGGCAAAATAGTTTGGGTTGATGAGATGTGAGGCTGCAGAAGTTTACTTTATGCATCCAATGTGTGTTGAAAAAACCGCCCCTACGTTGGCTTCCAAGGGTGTCCACCTGTTGTCCTGGGAGACCAAAGGGCAACCTCTTAATGCGGGCCTGACCAGAAACGCGTCCAAGCGCGTAAGAGCGTGTAAATTACATGGAAGAGTAGGCTCCTATGGTGGGGCAAAAGGTGAAGTGTGCCAGATGTCAGATTTCTCAGGTGCAGCTGGCATGTGTTAGGGTTGTATTGATGACATCGACAGAGGGTTACTTGGGTATCATTGTCGCATGCTAGATAGCTCCACCACGGTCCTTTTTGATATCAAAAAGTGGTGTGGTGTCCAGGTTAGGAACTCAATATCAAGCTCTCTTCTGAGTACTTGCAGCCGACAAACCCATTGAGTGGATACCCTCGTGCCATTCTGACCTGCTCTCATATGTTCAAGGGGCTGGGAGTATGGAAACTTAAGTGCCCAATATGGTTCCTGAACATTGATATTGCCCTGATTTGCAGAACGATCGATTGGATGAGAAAGTCTACCAGAATTTGGGTAAACGTGGACTAAAGTTTGTTGCTACCTTGGGTGTCATGTAAGCCAACCGTCGGCTACCAGACAACAAGGTATGATTGGAGATTTTCGTGAACAAAACTTCAAGATCGAAAGACGAGAAGGCCGATTTGCAGTTTAACGCAGAGGACCCTTTGCCATGCCACGAAATAGTGGTCTCATGGTTTTCCACTGTAATGTCTGTGGCTTGATGTCGTTCATTGCCAGGGGTTTGCTATGTCAGCCATATTCCGACTCTTTTCTGTGGCTGTTAGATGATCCTGGTCGTTATTGACAGTGTGAATTGTCAAGAGCCCCTGTCGGTGGAACACTGATAAAGAAGCCTCTATAGCGTGCTTTTTAGGTGGTATATACGAATACGACAGCCAGCCGATTGGTCAAACAAGACGAAATGCACTATAGATTAGGTCCATTTGTCTTCAAGAATCACACAGTGTTTTCACAGTGTTTACTTTTGACATGCTCAAGAATCTGGTGCCATCTTGACAATCCTTCGAAATTCTTCCCCTGACGTGGACGACCATTTGTAGTGTGGCAAGTAATTGCCAGATAATATAAAGACGAGCACCAACGCGCCTTCTACTTTGGTGATTTCCAAAGGACGTTGTAGGTTTGTGAATTCTTTCTGGAACATCCCGCTCGCATAGTTTGCTAGCTATCACCTCCGTCTTTCTTTTTTCTTCACCATTTACGGAGATTTCAATTTCTCTGCCCCACTTGAGCTGGCTTCTACATCATTTCCCAGTTTCCTCTCTTACTTCTACCGACTGATAAACTTCCTCCCGCATCGCCAACTTCGAAATCATGGGTATCCTGCAAGATAGACTGCAGGAGTCTCTGCTCCCCATCTGGGAAACTTACCTGACCCTGACTCCCACCTATCAGGTCATCATTGGTGTTGTTGCATTCATCACCCTTTCTGTTGTCATCAATGTTGCCCAGCAGATCTTGATCAAGAACCCCAATCGCCCTCCAGTTGTTTTCCACATCTTCCCTCTTATCGGAAGCACCGTTTCCTACGGTATTGATCCTCCCTCCTTCTTCAAGGCTTGCCGTGAAAAGGTATGTTATATTTGCCCCTCCGTCACACCCTGTACTGCCAGTGACGCTCAGTCGGTACTCTACCCCTTGTTGTACATGAATCACGTGCTAACTTAGATTTCGTCCCATAGTACGGCGACTGCTTCACCTTCATCCTTCTCGGTTCCCCCACTACTGTTTACCTCGGCCCCAACGGTAACGACTTCATTCTCAACGGAAAGCTCAAGGATGTCAACGCTGAGGAGATTTACACTCCCCTCACCACTCCCGTCTTTGGCAAGGATGTTGTTTACGACTGCCCCAACTCGAAGCTCATGGAGCAGAAGAAGTTCATGAAGGTCGCCCTGACCACCGAGGCCTTCCGCTCCTATGTCCCCATCATCAGCTCCGAGATCCAGTCCTTCTTCAAGAAGAGCCCTTTCTTCAAGGCCAACACCGGCACTGTCAGCATTGCCCCCAGAATGGCTGAGATGACCATCTTCACTGCCTCTCACTGTCTTCAGGGCAAGGAGGTCCGTGATGGCTTCGACGAGTCGCTCGCCAGCTTGTACCACGATCTCGACATGGGCTTCCAGCCCCTCAACTTCGTCTTCTCTTGGTTCCCCTTCCCCTGGAACAAGAAGCGTGATCACGCCCAGCGCACTATTGCTCGTATCTACATGGACATTATGCAGAAGCGCCGTGCCGAGGGCCGCACCGATGGTCTCGACATCATGAGCCGCCTTATGACTGACACTTACAAGAACGGTACCAAGGTTCCCGACCACGAGATTGCCCACATGATGATTGCCCTGCTTATGGCTGGCCAGCACTCTTCTTCGTCCACCAGCTCTTGGATTATGCTCCGCCTTGCCCAGAACCCTGAGATCATCGAGCAGCTTCTTGAGGAGCAGAAGCGCGAGCTTGGTGCTGACTTGCCTCCCCTGAAGTACGAGGATCTTGCCAAGCTTAAGCTCAACCAGGCTCTCGTCAAGGAAACCCTCCGTCTGCACGCTCCTATTCACTCCATCATGCGTAAGGTCAAGTCTGACATGCCCGTTCCCGGTACCCGCATGGTCGTCCCCAAGGGTCACGTCCTTCTTTGCGCTCCTGGTGTTTCTGCTACCGATGACGCCTACTTCCCCGAACCCCTCGTCTGGAACCCCCACCGTTGGGACCAGGACTCCCCTCTTGCTCCTACCGTGAACCGTGATAATGGCAACGGCGACGAGGAGCAAGTAGACTACGGTTACGGTATGGTCAGCAAGGGTGGTAAGTCTCCTTACCTTCCCTTTGGTGCTGGTCGTCATCGGTGCATTGGCGAGCAGTTTGCAAACTTGCAGCTGCAGACCATCATTGCCGAGATTGTGCGCATTATCAAGTTCCACAACCCGGACAATAGCAAGGACATCAAGGATACTGATTATCAGTCCATGTTCTCGCGGCCTATTGAGCCGTGCCCCATAACCTGGGAGCGTCGTGAGAAGATTTAAAAAAGAGATTGCTAGATCATGTTAGAGCTTGGCCTTTTGGTGGTGTTGATGTTGTAATGTTTGTTGTTTCTTTTCACAGGTTGGTTTATACTCTTTATATGTATACATGTTAATAATACAAAGGCTTGACGTTTTTTCTGCTTCTAATTTTCCTTTCGTGTGCGTGTATTGGAATTGTTAAGTCAAATGCCGTGATGACGTTTATTCCTAATACTCCGGCCATATTTTACATGGGCAGATTTGGACTGTTAACTTTGATATTGAAGTCAGTCATGTGATCATTCTCGTTTTCGTAAAGCCGGTGTAAGTCGTATTCGAAACAGGGTCTCCACTTTCTTCTATCAAAACTCTATATGCCGGCTCATATTCTATAAATCACTAGTTTGCTCAAATTGCCACACATCACACTCCACATGCCAGAAACATAAGAAACGCCCAATTGTTCCACAGATGATCGTATTCGCCTTGTCAAGAACTACCCCGCAAAAAGTCCTGGGTTGCTTCAATCATGTCCGTTACGTTGTTCCCTAAACAGCAATACTCAGAAAAGGGTTGCGTATTCGTATTGTTCACGGTCACCGACTTGTACATCCAGCTCATCCACAAGTAAAAACCCGGTACTCCGCGGATTCCCAGTCAATTTTGACGAATACGAGATACTTCGGTGGGCGATTCAAACGGTATAACGATTGATAGAAATTAAAGAGAAATTACAATGAAGTAAGATGTATCGGAGGGCAGATTGGAGTCGATGAAGTAGCTGACCTGCAGCTCTAGCCGGGCAACGAGGGATGATCATATGTAGATACAAAGTTAAGCTCGGTATGTCTTGTAAATAACGGGTATGACGAGTTGTGGCATAAGGGTGGAATGTTGTTTTCGTTTGAGCCAAACGCCAGATTGCTAGTTGCGTGGGGTTGACATAATCCTGGCCCACGGAATCTGGGGAGTTGGCGCTGCAGGATACCGGAAACGAATGAGAGCTTCGTTGTACACCTCAACTGCAGTAGTGAAAATCATCCACGACCCAACTGTGACAAGACCAGCGGTAGCACGTAGAATGATCAATGTAGGCATAACGTAAAGGTACCAGATGGTAGAAGTAATGAGACGAAAAATCGTCAGTTGAAGAAGTATCTGATGTAGACGGGCAGATTGGATGATAACTTCGATGGCTGGACGGAAGATCATTAGAATGATCCAGCCTATCCATGTCTCCATGAAGGTAACCTCATCGCGGTCATTGCTAGTGATTAAGTCGAGAGTGGTGGTGTTCATGGGGTCTGCTGCCAATGTGTAGGAAATAGACTCGCCCTTGGCAATAACCAGGTCACTGGGTGACATGTGCGATTCGGAGGAAGCCATCGTGACGATATGATAAATAAGAGACGATAATTATGGGCAGAATCAGAGAATCCACAACTATCAAAAACTGGAATACTATCATGTAACGGTAAACACGGAGGTGCTGTTTAGTCAAAATGAAGCGGCAGGTTACGATATCCATATTTTGGAATGCCAGTCTGGTCATTACTCTAGGTATATACCGAGGATCCTTTCTCATCTGACGAGAAGGCACAAGTTCCTTCCTAAGATGAATATCATGTGACTGACTACTGCAAGGCTACCAGGATGACTTGTTAAATCTAAGTTGAAGCAAAACACTCAAACGCCCATCTGAACCTTCTTACTTCCAATTCAATCAGTTCACGACCGTATCGCCGCAATGGTGACCACCCGAACGCGCAACAGAGTATCCAAAGCCTCTATCAGAGGTCGGGATCAACGAAGTTTCCAAAATCTCGGTGGAATTCAAAATCCCTACCCGGATGATATCCCTCAAAATGAAGCCGAAGCCGCCGATACCATACAAGAATTTGTTGACAATGCAAGCCAAAAGGAGGTCATGGATTTTGCTTATAAAGCCAAAGTTATTCACCAGGCACAAGAATTGGGGAAGGGCATCGAAGCAGTCCGCAACACTTTGGCAGACATTGAGGATACCGGGGCTTCAACAGCTACCCAGATTTCGAATCTTACAACATTGAGCAACGATGCACAGGAAAAGGTGGAGGAGCAACTTGAGAAGATTGCGTCAGGAGTTGAAGCGAACGCAAACAACATTAAGACCTTTGATTCCGCTTTGCAAAACCTGAATGGTCTGGTTTTAAAGATGGAATGTATGGAAGCAAAACTGTCAGAGTCAATCCAGGCAGGTTTGGCTAGTACGGCAGATACTTTATCCCGGGAGCATATCAAGGCGGAGCACCGAGTGGCAAAGGAACTTCTTGAGCAGGTCAATGGGGCACATGAAAGATTCGCGGGTGTTTCGAAGGAGATGCAGGAGCTCAAGGCTACAACAGCAGCTTTGACTTCTAAATTGGAGAGATTGATGGCCAGTCTTCCGCAGGAGCTCAATGCTATACATGACACTTTGAAGAAATCAAGACTATCCAAAGCGGCAGTAGATGTGATTGCGGAAGCCAAGGACACACAACATGCGCATCGTAAGTATCACTTCATGTACTGACACAAGATATCAAGTTAAGATACTAACACATTGACAGCAGGACAAACGGACGGACCTCGCAAAACACCCGAATATGTGGAATGGTGCGAATACTATTCAACTCTAGGACGCATGCACCGCACAACATCAATGCCAGATCACGAATTCATCCGGATGTTCCTTGAACATGTGCCGAACAAGGAAATGTCTAGACAGATAGACCATAACTTGTTAACCTCCCGCATCTCCAAGAATTTTATTGAAGTTAAGGTTGATGAAATGGGGCGTAAAAGGTTATATATATCACCAAAACTGACATGGGAAATGGTGAGAAAGGTTCTCAAAGCGACTCGGATGCCATTCTTGAAATTTGCGCCATCTGAGAACACACGATAAGTGGGTTGTAAGTGGCAAACAGGCCTGCATGGAGAATTACCCGATTTATCGGTGTTTGTGTCACGAGCAAGAAGCAGCTTGGGAGGTACAAAGTTTTGAGGACAGTAGACACATTCCGGTCGGGACATATGTGCCGTGTATTTCATGTCCACCACATTACGATTAGAGATAGGTTGATGTACTAGTTTTTTAATGTTAATTCTTTTTTTCACACAACGGCATGCACATGTTTTCGCCATGTTCTCTACTATTTTCTTACCAAATTGGACTACCCTCCAAAAGCGTATTGCCTTCCATGACAGCTGATAAGATAAGACCTACCGGGGTTTGCTCCTCATTGTTAGCATCCTCAACGCGACAACGACAATTTGGGCCTCGCTTTTGACAATGATGTTTGTCATTGAATAAACTACCAAAAAAATCCGCTTTGCATATTCCCGACTATTCTCATTTTCCTACTGCTCTTCACTTTTTTTTACATCGGCATTTTCGCAACCACTCGAATCATTGTTACCACGCGATTGTAAACCGACATTCACCAGCTGGCGCAAGACGCCCTAGGCTTCATTCACCACTGATTCACTTCGCATCACCTCGTTACTCCATTCTTCTATAATGTCAGATCAGCCTCGCCCTGTTTTAAAAATTCACGTCGGCGGTGTCCGCAATCCTCTTCCCGATGGAGGCAACACAACGACACCAACGAGCACCGTCGCCACACCGAACCGAGTCATTCTAAAAACTAAACGGGCTTCGATTTCAGTGCCCGCCGACATCCCTCCACCAACACCATTAACAACAACTAAAGCCGGGCGATTGTCAAAACCCAGTGCCAAAAAACGCGAACACGATGAATATGGCGACGAGGAAATTCCAGTGCAGGTTAATGAGCCTCCTTCGAAGCGCAAAAATACACGATCCAAACAACGCGGTACTAAACTAAAACTTACGGCTCGCCGGGTACCACCACGGCCACATGGAGATGGTTACGACAGCGAGGCCAGCGATCGAGAAATTGATCCTGCTATCGAAGAACAAATTGTATTCCGCATGATGCCCGGAGAGCACCTGGAGTATTTGCGCAAAGCAGTCGAAGAAAATAGGGTGTGCAGCAAAAAGGACGGCGGAATAGATTTCAAATTGCGCTGGTTAAGTGAGGAGTCAAGGCGTGCTATTGTCACAGTTAAGGGTCAACACTTTGTTGCCGTCTTGCTGGACCTACCCACAATTACAGAGGGTATGAAGTCATGGGACCGAAAGCAGTTCATGAAGTCAGCCGATATTTCTCAAATGTTACTGGTATTTAGACGTGTCGGTAGCATTGAGGAGGCTAAGGGTGTACCATTGCCACCCATGGTTGAGCCAGGCTTCAAGTGGCCTCACGGTTTGAACCCACCTATGCACGACTGTGTAAAACGTCGTTTCGCCAAAGTCATTAGTCGCAAAGAAATTGAAGACAAAGAAGCTGAGGTTGAGAGGTTATTAGCTGCGGATCGTGCGTCTTTGGGGTCAAGGTTCGAGTGGCTTGATGAGCGCAGACCAAAGACTCCTGCCGACTATGGCGATGAGATGGAGGATGACGAGGATGGTGATGGTGAAGTTGACGATACTATGTACGACGAACACGGTCTTGACGACGATAATGAAGACGAAGACATTGAGAAGTTGTTCGAGACCATGCACCAAAACGAATCAGTTACACCAGCTACAGCCGTCGCTAGTACTCCCACTGCACCATTCCAGGACGGCAATGAAGACGCCGAAGGAGAAGGTGACGAGGAAGACGATGAGGAGGAGGAGTCCGAAGAAGATGCTGACTCAGAGGAAGATGATGACGATGACGACGAAGATGTGGATGAAGAAGAGCAAGTTGCCAGAGATCAGCGCAAGGCTGTGTTAGCTGAAGTGGAGGAAATGCAGACACAACTCAAGATCAAGCGGGCAGATCTCAACAAGGATCAAGTCAGCAAGTCAATGATTCTGCGCAAGAGAGTTCTCGCCGATATCCGCAGTTTGGAGAACGAAATTAATCTCAAGTTGGCCTCTGTGGGTATGGCTAATGCAGAAGAAGAAGCAGATGAGGCTGAAGGCGAGTAAGGATGGCGTTTTAAAAGGTATGGGCAATACTTCTTTGTATTTTATGCGTTTTGGGTTATGGTGTTGGTGGGTTTCTTTTCATTTGGGTTTTTGGTTGTTTGTACTTTTGCTCCGGCTTTGCTTTTTTGTTCTATGGATATCTCTTGGGTAAGGAAAATGGGTATTTTGCAAGTACAGTTGCGTGAATACAGCACGATTTTCCTTCATTATTTTTTCTGGTGCCTCGCGTGTAAGAAACTTTTGACATGAATAAATAATACAATATACCGTGAACTAGTGCTACAGGACAACTCTCCAAAATAATGTACAAAAAGTGACACCTGTCCGGTGTCCTCACCCTCTTCTTCTCCATCATCCTCCCATTTACATGGTCTTGAGGTAGTTGGCCTCCTTCATCTTGGTCTTGCGGTCCTTGTGAATTGCCCGCTGGAGCTTTGTCCGGGCTTCCAAACCCTGAAGTCTGTCCTTGAGTGGACCCTCCGCATTGCCTGGCAAATCGATCGACTGTTCGTGTAGCGGCACCTTGGGCACCAGGTGCGATATATCTCCCGATGCAAGTCTCTCGGCCTCGATGGCGCGTTGTTTCTTGGCAGCGATACGACGTTGCTTCTTAGATTTCGCTGTAAACATTATAGTGGTTAGTGGGTGAGCATTTCATATGGGAGCCAAGCAAACTCACAGAATTCAATAGCAGTGAGATCATCCGCCTCTGTGCTAGCACGCTCCTTCACCTCAAGGCACTTCCACAACCACTCTGGGTACGCCTCATCTGGCAGCGCCACAGGATCTTGTCTGCCATTGAGATAGTTCAAGCCGTTCAAAACCGTCCCCTCTACACATGAGGAGACAACCGTGTTCTTGGCGGGGGCGGGGGCGGCAACTTCGGCCTCGGCGGAGTTGAGACGGCCGGCAGTGGTCGCAATGGTGCGGTGGAGGGTTGGTTGGCGGATGGCGCGGGCGAGAACGGTTCGTACAATCATTTCGGAGATGTGGTGCGGGATTTTGGACCGGGGGTGGATGATAGAGCGGCGGCGCCGGAGCAGATGACGTTGAGTGGAAAATCTGACTGGGTTAGTATGCGCTAGCGCGCTAAGCGCGGTAAGCGCAACCCTAGCATTGACCAGGATGGAATTCACGTTATGCTGGTTTCTCCAATATAAAGACGTCATAAGAAATATATCATCATAAAAAAGTCGTACAGCGAGGTAAATATAGTCACTTTCACATTTGATTGATTGACAATTCTCTTTATTCAATAACTACCGAGAATGGAAAAACCCACTTCTAGTTACAAATATTCTCCTTTGCCAAATTATAGTGGACAGCGTCTGGGACCGCATTAAACTGGTGATCAAGCATATGCGACTGTGGAAACGCAATTGCTGGCTGGTAATCGTCATGTCTGTACTGTGACTTTGGCGGGACGGAGCAAACGTCCCGTCTACTTGGACTGCTCCTCCTCGTGCTTCTTGATGTAGTTGAACTGTTGGAAGCGGGGCCCTGTAACTCGTTTCTCGGTCAAGAGTTGGAGGTAGCGTTCTACAGATGATTGTTAGGATCGAGAGACAAACAAGACAAACGGCTATGGTGCCGGACTATAGGCTAACCTCTCAGATGACCGCAGTTCTCGAGGTGGTTTACACCCTCTTGCTTGTAGCATTTACCCAGCTCCTTGCCAACCAGTACGACCATCATGGCACCGACCCACTGTTCCCGAATAATGGCGTCGTGGGCTTCCTTGAAGGCTTTGTGGTCGTCATAGTCGACGCCATCAAAGGTTGGGGGAACCTTGGGCTTGTACTTTTTGAACATATCAGACTCGGGAGTCGGCATCTTGACGGCGGCCACTGATTGGGGCAGGGTAGATACAGGCGGGGGAGGGAGCGGGGTTTAGCTTTCCGACAGCGTTTACTGGACCAAGCAACAGGTGGAACTGGCAAAGTAAAAAAGGCGGTCGGGACTAGCGTTGGTATGGACGTCTGGATTGTGAAGGAACAAAAGGGGAAATTTGGCGACGGAGCGTCCGGGTAGACTGGTTTCGGCGGAGACCTATAGGAAGGCTGAGCTTGCGGCTGTCGCGAGAAGGCTAAAATCGGTTGGAATCCCGCATTCTCTGAATGGCTGACAGTCGTTACGACATTTGGACAGCTGGCAACAGCTAGTCGCCCAGGGACGTCCGTTTTTTGCAATGTCCATTGTTAGCTTACGGGTGGCGACCCCACTGTAAAACTGCCACTAGGGGCCAAGCTTCAGACCTGTCTACCAGGGGCCATGCGACAAGCCAGGATTTACGCTGGAAGGAAGAGAAAAAATGGTCGTAGATTCTCTTATCGGCTCACCGCTTTGTCGAAAGCCCCGCTAAAAAGTTCTGCGGACCCACCGTATAGACGGGCAGAAAAAAAAAATTCTGGTCGCACTGGAGAGATTTTTGGCGCAATGCGTCCAAACATCGAGGCAGGTACCGACCCCCTCTCTGCATAAGTTGCGGGATCTCGCCCTCCTTGAGACTTTTTTTTCACTTCTTCTCTCTTTTCTTTTTCATCGCAAAAAGTCCTTCTTTGTCATTTGATACCCTAAAAGTTCTTTTGTTGTGTTCTTTCGTTAGATTACTTGTTTTCATCCCCTCTTTTTAAAACGCTCTTTTCAAATATTCAAAATGGGCAAGTCTACCACCAAGGAGTCCAAGAAGGTCAAGGTCGCCGCCCCCGTCAAGGAGGTTGTTGCCAAGTCCACCAAGAAGTCCACCAAGGTTGAGGAGAAGAAGAAGTCCAAGAAGTCCAAGAAGGAGGAGTCCTCTTCTGAGGAGTCTTCCTCTGAGGAGGAGGAGTCTTCCGAGTCTTCTGAGTCCGAGTCCGAGTCTGAGGACGAGAAGCCCGTCAAGAAGGCCGCTAAGAAGGAGGAGTCTTCCGACTCTGAGTCTTCTGATTCTTCTGAGTCCGAGTCCGAGTCCGAGTCTGAGGACGAGAAGCCCGCCAAGAAGGCTGAGGCCAAGAAGGAGGAGTCTTCTGATTCCGAGTCTTCCGACTCCGACTCCGACTCCGAGTCTGAGACCGAGAAGGAGGCCGAGAAGAAGGAGGAGAAGAAGGTCAGATAACATCCAACCAACACCACATCATCAGCATCCATCAATACTAACTTTCGTTTCTTTTTTCAGGCTGAGTCTTCTGACTCCGACTCCGACTCCGACTCCGACAGCAGCGACTCCGACTCTGATGAGGAAGAGGAGAAGAAGGAGGAGAAGAAGGAGGAGGCCCCTAAGGAGGTTTCCAAGAAGCGCAAGGCTGAGGATGAGGGCTCCGACGAGGAGGCCAAGAAGCCCAAGACCGAGGAGGGTTCTTGCACTCTCTTCGCCGGTAAGCTTTCGTGGAACCTCGATGACGAGGCCCTCAAGGCTGGCTTCATGCACCTCGACGGTGTCGTCTCTGCTCGTGTCGTCACCCACAAGGACTCTGGCCGCTCGCGCGGTTTCGGTTACGTCGACTTCGACACCCCCGCCCACGCCCAGGCTGCCCTTGAGCAGATGCAGGGTGCTGAGCTCGATGGCCGCCCCATCGCTCTTGACCTTTCTACCCAGCGCCCCGCCAACAACGGTGGTGACCGCGCTGCTGACCGTGCCAAGCGTCACGGTGATGTCACCTCCCCCGAGTCTGACACTCTCTTCGTTGGTAACCTCCCCTTCGAGATCACCCAGGATGAGGTCCGCGAGTTCTTCGCCCAGAGCTGCGAGCCTACCGGTGTCCGCCTGCCTACTGACCCGTAAGTTTTTCACATCTACATATGTATACTCGTAGTACACAAGCTAACCACTATTACCTCTACAGTGAGTCTGGTAACCTGAAGGGCTTCGGTTACGTCACCTTCGCTTCCATCGATGACGCCCGCAAGGCTTTCACTGAGCGCAACGGTGACTACCTCGGCCCCGGCCGTGCTGCCCGCGCTGTCCGCCTGGACTACGCCGCTGCTCGTCCTCCTCGTGAGGGTGGTGGTGGCTTCGGCGGCCGTGGTGGCCGTGGCGGTGGTCGTGGTGGTGGCCGCGGTGGCTTCGGTGGCCGTGGTGGTGGCCGTGGCGGCTTCGGTGACCGTGATGGTGGCCGTGGCGGTGGTCGCGGTGGTTTCCGTGGCGGCCGTGGCGGTGGCCAGCGCATTGAGGCTGCTGCCACTGGTGCCAACAAGATCACCTTCGATGATTAAATCAATCATTGATGGTGGTGTTGGGGGTGTCTTTAGCATTGGGAATTGTGGATCTGTTTTGAGAAGTTAAATTGTGGGCTAGATGCTTTTGAGATCTAAGCTGTGGGCTTTTTGTCATGCGGGTTGGCGCTTGTCGTCGACACATCTCGCTGTGGGTAATCTGAGGGCTTAACGTGTGGGCTATTGCATGGTTTATCTAGGAGGCATTCTGTCGGCTGCTATAACTCGTGGGCTAGAGAACATTTACTTGTGTGAGACTTGTCTCTTTTGCAAGCTGTGGGCTTTGGAATACTGAGGGCACCTGGGGGCTCAAGACGAGATATAACCTCTCTACCGAATCGTTGGGTATAAAGAAGAATCAGAACTTGATTGTTGATGTGTATGCGATCATAGGGATATACCCATCCCATGTCTCATATACATTTCCATCCAAGTCTCTGTCCCGTGGGCTCCATGAAAAGAAAAAAAAAACACTTTACTCGCTGGCTTTCTTTGACGCGTAAATCATCCAACCACTACTGGTGGCTGGATCTAACTCTCTCTACCCCTTCACATGAACCTCCCCTTCCCTGTTGTTTTTCTGTTGCATTTGCTTTTGTTTGTTTAAACTTGCTCGTTCTACATAATGTTGACTTGTCATGTCTTTCTTATGGGTAATGTTTTCCATTGCATCATGGGCTTTGAACCCTGTTGGTTTTGGGTATGGCGTTCTAGGATACTAAAAATTGTTCGTAATATACTTGATTACACTTCATTTGATTGACTCCTTTCTTTGCGACTTGACATGTTTTTAACTCTGACTGTAGTATGATTGTCTAGGCGATTTGACATGGCCGGTATAACTGTTGAGATGTTTGTTTATATATTGGAGATTGTCTTGTGCTGTGTAACCTAACACATCTGCGTCTATCATGAAAGTCTACATATCTTACAAGCCCATCTTCACATGGTCGTCCTTGATCCCCCAACTTCCAACAATAGCCATAGCTTTCTTTCCGCCATTCTCCAATCTCTCATCCTGTAACGTATCCGCAACACATTTCCATGGGTCCCGACTACCACCCCACCTCAATAGATTCTCCTTGAACTGTTCACCGTTCTCCCGGTTGACAGCTCCACCACCTTCACCCGCCTTGAACACCTTTCGCCACACCCGCTCCGCCAAAACCCGATCGAATAGATAGCTGTAATAAGTGGCTCCATATCCATATAAGTGGCCAAAGAAGCCCTGCCAGCAGGTTCCTTGCGGATCTGGCGGGGCGACGGCATATTTACGCTCAAGCTCAGCGAATATCGGGGTTGACTTGAAGCCCGGTTGACCGGCTTGCCCGGAGTGGTATTCTTGATCTAACAGGGCAAGAATCAATTGATGCTCGGTATCGAGACCCTCGAAGCGTTTCTCTAGGCGGATCTTGTGGGCAACCATTTGGTATGGCAAAGGTTCGTCGGTCTGCCAGTGCCGGGCAAATAACCCGAGAACAGAAGGATCCGCAGCAAAGTGCTCCATCAAAGTAGACGGCAGCTCAGCCAGATCCGTGGCACAACGGGTACCCGCAACATTCTGGAACTTAGTCTGCGCAAGAATCGAGTGTACAGCATGGCCCATTTCGTGGAATAACGTCTCAACCTGATGAAAGTCTAGAGTAGCCGGCTTCTTTCCCCGGGCATTGCTGTCTTTATGGAAGTCGCATACCAACGCAATAGTCGGCAACTGACGTAAAACTCCATCTCTTACCGCCGATGCCATACCGTCGTTAGCCGCCTCTTCGGGTGTGGTGAAGGGTGGCAAGCCGTAACTACCCATTCGTGAGGCTGCATGGACTATTTCAGACTGAGGAATTTCACGGGCACAACGCAATGTGTAGTGAGCAGGATTTGAGGCTTTACCGGGTCTTGAGAACAAGTCGCAGTATAAAACGGCAAGCTTGTTGCCGTGGTCATCTATAACATCCAAGCGACGCACCTCAGGATGCCACGTCTCACCGGTCTCCGTGTCACCTGGCACGAACCGAATACCGTAGAGGCGGTTAAAGAGACGCGACATACCCTGCATGACGGTACCAACTGAAAAGTAGTCATCCATAGAACTCTGGTACTTGTCCTTCTCGCGCATCTCATTGCGCGTGCTTTGGATGTAAAAGTCCTTGTCCCAAGAATTCAGTTTAACTTTTGGGTCCTTGACGTGTTGCTGCTTCCGGGCTGTTAGGAAGTCTAACTCCTGTTGCGCTAGTGGTAAGTTGTGCTTCCGAAGAGCCATTAAGAATTCCTTGACATCTGAGGGATTTCTCGCCATCATGCGATCTCTCAAAGCATGGTCAGAGTAGCTTTGGAATCCAACAAGATTCGCAAGCTCAGCGCGAGCCTTGAGCATATCTTCTAGTGCCCGAATCGTATTTTGAGAGGCCGTACGCTGAGCTGAGTAGATCGCCTTTCGGCAATCTTCATTGGTGACTGTACGCTGCGCTAATGCTGCTTCACGACCGAGAAGTGGCAAATGAAGCTTGCCGTTGTGTGTCATCGAAGAAGCAAGTTGGGGATACAACCCCACGAAGCTTGAAGCTGGCAAAGTGAGCGTTGAAATAGCAGGCTCGGCCTGCGAGACGAAGATAGTTCCAGACTTTGAGATTTTCTGCGTAAGATCGACGAAGCGTGTTCGCTGCTTGGTGGGCAGGTGAATTCCAGACTTCCTGAAGTCGTTTCTGAGAATCTCTGCTACGGCTCTCTCTTCATCAGTCCACTTATCAGACACAGCGGGACTGTTAATGGCAAGGTCTAACTGATCATGGAGCATCGGCATCGTATTGAGCTCATTCATGTATTGGTATGCCATAGCCCAAGCATGACTAGCAGCTTCCTGTATACCTGTGTCGGGATGGGTCATGCGTACAAAATCACAGAGGTCAAGTACACGACAAAGCAAGTCACTGAGACGATCGAGATCGCGGACAATCTCACTGTAAGCAGCAATAGTGTGAGCTTCCGCTACCTTCCGTACAATGGCTTGTGCCTTTTCCAAGTTTATCTGGGCGAATGTTATAAAGCCTTGTGGGTTGGTCAAAAACCGATTGTTGAAAAGACCAGCACTTTTCTGAGCCCAGCTGGCTATTGAAGCCATGATATTGCTCCGTGGGACATCAAAAAAATCCCGAAGGGTTTGGTCATCATGGACATGTGAAATTGAGGTATCGACTGGCGCAGCGGCACTGGCTGTTGCTAGCGGGCGGCGATTTGGCGGTGGTGGGGCATGGATTGGTTTGCGAGTCCCAGCAGACTCAGCCGAAGTCGTTGATAGGCATCGTGAAACTGGTATTGAGCGTAATGAATGATATTTGGGGAGTGCCGAGCAAGACCGACAAACCCATGAGGGGGATGCCGTCGAACCAGAGCGAGCAAGTCTCGCTTTAATCATAGTAGTGAATGTAGGCTGATCTGACCAAAAGGAAGGGTACAAGATGAATACCCGTGGTGAGAGCAAAGTAAAAAAACTTACTTTATAGCGTCACCACAACATGCAACTGCTTAAATCATACAAACTGACCCACTATTTTTAACTTTTACGACAAGTTTGGTTTCTGCACTTTAGACCTGCTGTCTAACTTCAGGGAACACAAGGGTTCCTGCCAAATCCGTCTTGGTCGTTTACCTGGTGAGCCAAAATGACGCTTGGTTCCGAGCAATTTCGACAACGTTGAACATTTAACCACAATTTAACCGCTGCAACCCCGGTCGTGCCCTCACGACCCAGAGAGGCCGAAATATTCTCTGAAGCTCCGGTTTGGCTGTACAGCCCGTGTTGCTCGTTCTGTTCCGTCGATTCTATTGCTTTTCCCCCAGTTGCACGATTGCTGTTCACCATGGCTGCCCGTGTGTTTTTGCGGCAGGTAAGGATTTCTTGGGCTTGAGCGGGGAAGGAATTTGATTGTTCGTGATATTGGGCCGTGGTGTTTTTTTTTCGTTTACATGGAGGAGGATTGCTTTGTTGATTGATATTATGGATCAATTGGATTCGGGGAGACTGGTTGAATATATGAGCTGACTCCATTTGCGCTGTAGAGTACCCTGGCGCCGTTGGCTGCGACCGGTCTGATGGCCGGCTATGCCCTGCGCCCCGAGACTGCCTACGCTGAGGCGTCCCACAGCATCCAGGTGTGTACCCACCCTAACCGGCCTCTTTCCTACCCGTTTCATTCCATCCCGGCAATTCCCAATGGCCACTAACCACGCCCATCCGCCAATTGCAGGACCGCAAGCCTATTTACGACGACGACGTGCCAACCCCCGCCCCCGCCGCCGAAGCTGCCGCCGCTACCCCCACCAAGTCCTTCTTCACCTCTGCCGCCCCCTCGGAAGCCGCCCCCACCAACAGACCCGCACGTGGCCCCACCCCTACCGACCGTCTGGCCGTCCAGATCGGCAAGGGCCGTATCCTTCTCCACGGATACGCCGTGGCCGCGGAAGATGCCGTCAACGGCGCCATGTCTAAGGTCTTCAACCTTGAACAGTCCTTTACTGGCACCATTGCCTCTTTGGCGCCTGCTAAGGAGACCGGTGAGAAGGTGCTTCCCGGTGCTGTCTACGTGCTGGTTGCTGCTATGGCTGGCACCATTGTGGCGCGTAACCGGAATGTCGTTTTACGGACTCTGTTCCCTGTGGCGTTTGGTCTGGGTGCGTCATGGACTTTCTTGCCAGTGACGTCGCGTAATGTTGGTGATTTGGCGTGGAAGTACGAGCAAAAGGTACCGGCTATTGCCGAGGGTCACACCCAGATCCGCGAGGGTATTCTCAAGGGTATTTCCTTTGCCAGAGTTCACAAGGATATCGGTCTGCAGTACGTTGATAACTCTGTCACCAGCGTCAGAGAAACCATCGAGGGCTGGGTGAAGCAGGGCAAATAAGTCGATGCTTTGAGTAGGTGGTTGCGGAGAGAACGACAGCAGATGAGACATCCGACGAAATAGGAGTCTATTTGTTTGTGCCCTGTACTATAGTTTATATTGTTTGTGTTTCGATAGAGAGCGTTGACAAACACATTTCTTCTGTTACAATCGAAAATATTCAAAAAAAGGAATGGTAGGATGCAATGTGCATGTTTATGTAAGTGACTAATCTAGAAGATGAAAACTCCGGCTGCCGCGCTCAATCTGGCAGACTTTTTGGTATCGTGATACTTTAACAAACGACTATATTCTACAATGCCACGGAGGCAGCTTCAGCCACTGGTTCAGCTGGCTTTTCGGTAGCCTTGGTAGCTCCGGCTGAAGAGACACCCCGCTGTGACAACGGTGGCTTCTTTTGGCGCTCCTCAGTCTTTCCACCAGCAGCGGCAGTGACACTTGACTTAGTGGCGTTGGCTGCATGTTGGTTGATTTTGGCAACTTTTTCAGCCCGGTGCTTGTCGACCTTTCCTGAGTCTCGATCGGAAATACCTAGGTGGGCATCAAGTTCAACAGCGTCGGTGCGCAACTCAGAAAACCCAAAGGCGTCGACAAGCTGAGTGTAGTTGCGGGAACGAGTTAGGCCCTGGTAGGTGGTGTGCTCTTTTCCTGGGACCATTTGGGCAAGTAGGTACTTTGTATTCGTGAACTTGTTGTCCACATCGAGCGCATAGCGTATGTACTTCCGGCTAGTTTCACTCCAATGGGCCAGGCCACCATCGGCCTTAGTGCGGAAGCAGCTAGGGTTTTCCTCAGCGGCACGGGCAATCATTGCGCCGTCGACACCGAATTCCTCGATGAGGGGAATCGAGTGATCGCGCGAAAGAACATCGCCGTTCATAAGACAGGCGACACCATATTCATGACAGACTGTGCGGATCATCGTCAGCTGTTGACGGATAGCGGGTTGTCTGGGACGCATAGGAGTGGTGCGGCAGTGAATTGTAAGAGCAGTGATTCCCGTGGCGCAAAGGCGACGGACAAGAGCTTCAGTCTTCTCGGGCGTTTCGAGAAGACGAATCTTGACACTGATTCCAATGTTGAATTCCGGCACAATTTTCTCGACTAACGCTTCCAGAATACCAGCTAGTTTTTCGGGAGTCTGGAGGAGGGCCGCACCCATGCCACCGGATGTACTGAAGGACTTGGGGCAGCCGGCGTTGACGTCGATTCCGGCCACATCGGCGGCGATGACCCGGGCAGCCTCAACGGCGCGGTCCGCATCAGCCGTGCCGACTTGGAAAATAAGTTTGTTGGCCTCGAGTTCGGGGTGGAGACTAAAGATTACACTAGGTTTGACGTTCTCGGGCTTTTCCTGACCAGCGCCGTAAGAAGGACTGCGCACGAAGTCGACAGTGCCGGTGCGTGGGTTGACAAGGCGGGTGGTGCCAATGAGTGCGCGGTCGACAGTTTCCGGACCTGTTTAATAGTTACACACAGGTTAGACAGGGGATAAGACAATTAAAGCTGAATCAAAAGATACTCACCCCATACGAGATCAGCGCCGTAATGCAAAGCCATTAGACGGGAAGGCAGCTCGCCGGAGCGCACCATAGGCGCAAGCACCAACTTGTTGCGATAATCCACCCCGCGAGGGGGGATGGGAACATGTTTGACTGGAGTTGCCATTAATCTGCGCAAAAAGGCAACCAGCATGTCGCAAAGACACTATGAAGATGGTAATGCAGAGAGCGGATGCTCTTTGTTCACATGCTGCGAAACAAAACAATGGTTGTCGCCTTTACCGACCCTTAGGATTTGGCCTGTGGGCCTGGAGTTCGCCGGCGATATCGAGATGTGGATTTTTTAGGCCTGAATGAGTCGCTATCGATAACCGTGTAAGAGTCTGACTAGGGTTGTGGCGAACCCTCTTCTACGGTTCCATGCGCTTCTTCCCACCACTCCGCATGCTCTTCGGACTCCCGATGCCTGTAAGCCGTATAAACGCCACCATTGCCCGACCAAGCTGCATTGAAACGAGACATTAGCAGAGGGGAGCCCCGCCTTTCGTTTGCTTGCGTCAGTGTATTTATTGCATGCGTCCGATGGCGTCAGAGCTCAACCAGTCATAAACTCACGGAGGAACAGGCCCCTTGCCAGCTGTCAGAGCAGTGTTCAAAGCCGTGCCAAGACTGTGTTATCTTGGCGATGGGACGTTAACAGACCCGCTCTCATCAAGGTAGTTGCTACAAAATTTATGGACAGTACCGGCAAAATGTAGAATTGGTTGAAGAATAATTCCCGGCACACGAGAAAGTCACCGCAATCGGCACATCAACGAGACCCTGGAACCGGCGCAGGCGTTCAGGCACAGAAGAGCCGAAGCTCCTTTTTAGTCACTCATTGACCACCTCATTACTTTTTCCTTTTTTGCCTTTCTTTTTCTGTAATGTCATACACTGTTGCTGCTCGTCATATGCAGCTTTCAACCGCATATAGTTTGTCACACGCAAAAGCTTTTACTTTGGAGGTCTCCACTCTATTCACACGCTCTGCGCAATACCGGTCATTCTCACACAGTGCCTGTAACTTCAAAGGCACACCTGGCAACAGCCGTCGCGGAAAGCTGCCCCTGGCCCGCCCCAAGTCGCGATTGGCCGCCATGGCTCCCCACGCCCCCAAGGAGAGCCCCTCAACGCCTGCTGGTGCCCCTCCTTCGTCGGCCAGTGCTGCTGCTAGCTTGGCTTACAGTGATGGGCGTTTCCCTACTTCTTGGAGCGGGTCGCCCAGTTCTGATTCCTTCTCTTCTTCTTCTTCCTCCTCTGTCCGTCGAGCCCGTCAGCTTGCAAACCAAATTGCTACACTCAATCGCCTTTCCAAACGCTATCCAGTACATCCGTACCGTCTATTGACACCCGCCGAGATGTCTTCCCCCTACACTGTTCGCAAGATCGGTGCTGCCAACACCCTGGAGCACCGCGTCTACATCGAGAAGGATGGCCAGGTCATCTCCCCCTTCCACGACATTCCTCTCTACGCCAATGCCGAGAAGACCATTCTGAACATGGTCGTTGAGATCCCCCGCTGGACCAACGCCAAGCAGGAGGTATGTTTATTACTATTTAAGGGTATTGTTGTACTCGGTTGTCGTTCCTCGAGTTCTATTTATGTTTGCTGAGCATCTTTTGGGCAATTGCCATAAGTATCTCATTCACAACAATTAGATGCTCTTGTCGGTTATTTCCTCTTTGAGTTGGGGTGCTAGCTTCTAAGCTAGCGACTAAACCGTTTCCTACCCCGCCAAGCGCCAATGCATCACGCCATCAAGCTAGAATGTTGTCGAATTCACCGAGTTTAACGGACCTTAAAGCCTCGTGTTCCCATACAGCCTTATCTAACCTCGCATCTTCAATCTAGATCTCCAAGGATGAGCCCCTCAACCCCATCAAGCAGGACATCAAGAAGGGCAAGCTCCGCTTCGTCCGCAACTGCTTCCCCCACAAGGGTTACCTGTGGAACTACGGTGCCTTCCCCCAGGTATGTTTTTGAGATCGTACTCAATCTTGTGTTACCATGATGGCCCCTGGCTAACCAAAGTTTGCCGCCACTAGACCTGGGAGGACCCCAACGTTGCCCACCCCGAGACCAAGGCCAAGGGTGACAACGACCCGCTCGATGTTTGCGAGATCGGTGAGCTTGTCGGTTACACCGGCCAGGTCAAGCAGGTCAAGGTCCTTGGTGTCATGGCCCTGCTCGACGAGGATGAGACTGACTGGAAGGTCATTGTCATTGACGTCAATGACCCGCTCGCCTCCAAGCTGAACGACGTTGAGGACGTTGAGCGCCACCTTCCTGGCCTTCTCCGTGCGACCAACGAGTGGTTCCGCATCTACAAGATTCCCGATGGCAAGCCCGAGAACTCCTTCGCCTTCACTGGCGAGTGCAAGAACAAGGCCTACGCCGCTGATGTCATCAACGAGTGCAACGAGGCCTGGACCCGCCTCGTCTCTGGTGCCGTTCAGCAGCCTGGTGTCCTTACCACCAACTTGACTGTTGCCAACTCTCCCGCTCAGATCTCTGCTGCCGAGACCCCTGCCATCCCCGCCCACCAGGAGCTTCCTCCTGCCAAGATTGATGCTTCCATTGACAAGTGGTTCTTCATCTCTGGTGCTTCGGCGTAAATCCTGGCTCGTCTCTGAGTTTCGGTGGTTGTGTCTGTTAAGCCACGACTTGTAGCGTAGCGTTTAATGAATGAACAAAATTATACCAAATTCTGTATTGAATTGTGTGATGTGATTATGTTTGTATTGTCTTCTGGTAGCTTACACTAATGCAGAGGAAGTCTTTCACTGAGAGTCAGACCATGCCCTTCATTCTCGACCAATTCAACGGGTAATAAGGTTTCGTCTATCGCCAATCTAATGTACAAATATCACGACGGGTATAGCACGTCATGTTTCATCTCCAACTCAAATCCTTAAGCATCTGCCAAATCCGCCTTCTTCTGCAACGCTCTCGAATGACGGTCAACCTCTTCGGTCAAATCCTTAATGGAAATCTTATCACAAGGCAAATCCATGACCATTCCATCCTCTACAGTCACGGTCTGTCAGTAACCAATCTCGCCAACCCATACTACCAAAAATCATGAAAAAACTTACTAAACTTAACTACCAACTTGGGCGGCTCCGTACTGTTCCGTGGGAGCAACGTCGTGTTGACAACCAACCCTTCAGCCCGCGCATGCGGTGGGATCTGAGAAAGGAAGAGGCGAGTCGCCCGTGAGAGCGGGGAGAACGGGTTGACTCGCGAGGTGACCTCGGTCATAAACTTGGTGAGCATTTTGGTGGTTGTATGTACGGTTGCTGAGATTCGAGTCTGTTTGTGGCCAGCCCCGGATGTCGGTTCATCTCGACGGCATCTTCCTACATTTTCTTTAGGGTTACACTATACCCAGGATTAGTCAGCCATGCATGCTGGCTTTATTAGGATTGCGACGTCATTGGTTTTAGTTGGCCAGCGATTTAGCTGAAAGCTACCAAAGCTGTGGAAGCGAGATGCATTGGTTGGGATTTTTTATGTCTGATTATTGAAGATAATTTTGTTGATACCTGACGATAAATACGAATATACACAAGCCCGACTATACCGATTTATACACCACCATTTACGCCATGCATGTTGACCAGATTCAAGCCATGATGGACTCACTCCATCGCGAAGTGTCAGAAATTGCAAAGCTGGTACACCTCGCACAAACACACGACCTCTCTTCTCCAGATTCGCCATTTTCTCTCGATGCTAGCCCGGAGTCTATATGTAATGAGATTACAGGGGAAATTGGCCAGATGATCCGTGATGGCGAGGAGGATCTGGAATACCTGAAGGAGACTGTACAGGACCTTGTCGTGGGGGATATGCAGACGCGATTGAAGGAGGGGATCACCACGTTGGGAAAGGAACTTGCGAGGTGAGTTTTATACATACAATGGGTAGAATTGTGCTGACTGTTGTGTTTAGTTGTCGGTATAAGTTTCGCGATGGGCAGGTTGCGTTACATAAGCGGGTTGTTGCGGCGCAAAAGAGCGAGAGATATTTGCTTATTCAGGCCTGTACATCAGATCCACCAGCTGACGATGAACCGTCTACCGACCCTGCTGTACCACCACCACGACGGAATAATCCATTTGGTGTGCATACAAAGAACACATCATTGACGACCGAGGAACAACGGACTGTCGGTGCGTCAAGCGAGTTCACTGCAGAGTTACGAAAGACTTTCCAGTCAATTACCCAAGAACTTGATAGGAGTCACTATGCCCAGCAAACCTTGGAGGAGTCATCCAATGCCCTTAAAGAGTTGGAAGGGACGTATGGAAACATGCAGACACGGTTCAAAGCGAGCAAGGATTTGATCAACGTGTTGGTTAAGGCGCAAAAGAGCGATACTTGGTATTTACAAATGACATTTAAAATGTTAGTAGTGGTGGCAGCGTGGCTTTTCTTTAGACGGATTCTTTATGGTCCGATGTGGTGGTTTGTTTGGTTACCTTTGAAGATGGTTTATAAGACTGGGGGTACGGGAATTAACGTGGCGAGAAATATGGCGGGTAGGGGGAAAGGAGAGGAGGTGCTGGTTGGGGAAGATACAGTGAAAGTAGTAGGAATTAGTGACGAGGTGCCAGTTATCAGAACCGACAAGGAGTCAACCCAGGTTGTGGAAGAGACAAAGCAGGATGAGGAGCTTCCACTAGTGAAGTCTGTTGGTGAGATTATCGACGGCGTGACAGAGGAGGTGGTTGTCGACGAGGTCTTGGAAAAAGTCGCAGAGATCTCACCAGAGGGCGATGTTCTAGAGGGCGATGTTCTAGAGGGGCAGAAAACGCAGGTCGATGCCCCATCTCACGAAAGTGACATCCCCATAGTCGCCACCAAACAAGTGGTGGAACCCATGAAGTCAGAGAAGGACGAATTATAGAGGGTCACAGTACGCTGTGTTCCATGCTTTCATGTTTTAGATTATCATAACATTCATATTCATTTTCGTTTTGCCTCAGCCAATTCTCGTTCAAATATCAAGATAACTTTACTTCTGGGCCGCCTCCGCTTCACGCTGGCGGCGAGTCTTGACAACGGGGATATCGCTGATCCAAGGGATGTTCAGTTGCTTCATTTCCACAGCGATTTGGAAGAGGTAATCGAGACTGACTGGTTAGTTTAGCTCGGTGGATTAGAGTAGAATCTTGACTTACCTTTCGCATTGAGTCTTGGCCTTGTGTACATTGTCACCCCAGACATAGACACCGTGGCGACGGACAAGGACGGCATAGGTATCGGGATACTTATCCATAGCCTCCTCCAAAAACTCAGTCAAATCCTCCTCATGGGCGGTGTTCTCAATGATGGGAATTCTCAAGGTATCATGGTACCCGAGGTTTCCAGTCTTGCCCATTCCCTTTCCAAAGCCCTTGATCTGCTCAATGTTGTTAATCTCAAAGACATCCTTTCCTTGCATCTCAAGAATCAAAGTGACCATGACAGCCCAGTGAGAGTGAGTGTGGATACAGCAAGCGGCGCCCCGCTTAGTGAAGGCAGCGAGGAAAAGAGGTGTGCATTGGGAGGGCTTGTAGATAGTCGGGGAACGAAGATACACGCGGTTCTTAGTAGCGAGGGTTTGGGAAAGAGAAAGAACGTAGAGATCTGACGCCTTCATCAGCTCTTTTTGGACACCCGAGGGTGCAATGTAGACGTGGTCGCTGGTTATGTTAGCAGGGTCAAGCTATGACTTGAAAAGCGACTAAACATACTCATCACGTATCGAGCAGCCACCGCCCGTACCAGTGACCCAGCCCAAATGCCAGAACTTGGCACAGAGAGCCGGGATCAAATTGGCCGGGTGTTCCGGGTCTTCAGACTTCACCAAGGCTTCGTTACTCATCGCAGGGGAAGATATCCTAGCTAAATCTGCTAGGTACGATTATCAACTGGGTATTATGATAAGACGGAATTGCCAAAGTATATTAAGCGGATGCTGATCTTGTGAAACGGTTTACCTTGTGTAACCAATATAGTAGACCCTCGAGGCCGAAGACGAGGCAGGTTTAGGGAAGGTAGTGACGACAAAATTATCACTGGGTTACAGGACCCTATGGTTGAAGTGGAGGGGTTTTACCAGATTAGGAAATGTGGTTCATCTTCATGAAAGTGACGTGATTAGTGTTAGGGTTGGCACGTGGGCTTAAGGATGGTTTAATTGGATTTGACGAACGACAGGTGACAGGTCTACCCAGCCTGCAAGCGGAAGATCAATAGCTTGTATGTATGTACATACATACATATACTAAAAAGAGAACCACCACTTCACCGCTTATGATGAATAATCGACGTCTCGAAAGTTCACCAGGAAGGCACTCGGAAGCTGTGACGATTCTTCGCCAACGTATACCTGAGCCTTGAAAGCCACAACTGATTTATCAAGCTATATTATGCACCGAGGTAGGTCTAGTCATAGAGTGGAGGATTTGTGGTGTGTTGGCGTTTGTTGAAGGAGTCAAACCTTGCCAACAAATGTCCCGATCTGGTCCTCGGAGTTGGATTAGCTAGTTGGGTTCGCACGGTAGATTCGAACTGTGGGAATAAGGTCGAGAACTCCGTTGAGACAGAGGCTTGCGCAACCAAATTAGAAAATACAATTTGGTCTTGTCTAAGTTCCAAGATACCAAAACTATCGTCGAGAAGAGGTGATATGGAGGTGAGAGTAAATGTTGGTAGTTCAGGCACGATGTAAGGAAGATCTTCGGGTACAGATACGGTCCCCAAGATACAAACCCAGGCCATGATTGTGTGAATGACGTTAGATTGTGGCGTTTCAAGAATACGGGCAACGGTAATACCGTACCGGTCAAAGGCCGTGGGCGGAATTTCTCCCAGGGCAGTAAATAGGTCAAAGTCCCATTTCTTGTTGATAGGTCGACTCTTTCCACGACTGATATTGCGGGGACTCCATAAACCATTGTCCAATGTTTTTCCATGATCCGTTGAACGGCGGCGAAGTCTCGTCCAACTCGAATTCGAAGGTCGCCATGCTTATCCACTCCTTCAATTTCCCGAACACATCAGGCATTGACCACTTAACATGGAAGTTGGCACGAGCTGACAATTCATCAAGTAACTTTTGTTGGCCAGCGAGGACAGGAGGTAGGGTACGCATAAGTCCGGCCCATCGTTCACAGTTACAGATCCCCACAATTGCATCCAGCAGGTTGTTGATATGAAGGACTTCCTTCTTCAAAGCCTCATCCTGCCGTGTTCGCCATTTCAATCGATTCCAGGCATTGAGCCTGTCAAGGGTGGAAACCAACTTAACAAGTTCTGTTGGCCTCCCGTGCTGAATAACATCCAGACACAGGTCTTCTCGTCTTGCGTCAAGCTCAATATTTGAAGAATGTGACCAGTACTGTGGGTGCCTCTTCCATGGAACTCTAATGGACAATATTCCCGGGATTGAATTTTATATCCACTGGTGCTCTTGCTGCACAGTATTGGTACTAAGATACAGCCATCGGCCATCAAGAAGACAAATCAAATGTACTACAGTGCGAGACAATAATAAAGTCAACGACATAATAGTCAAACCTGGTCCTTGCCCTATTGATTCGTCTGTCGTTGCCCCCAATATAACGGCGAGGTTGTGAAAGTCTTGATACTTCTTTACCAGACCACGGAACTCCCGCAAGTCGGCACCCAAGGCCTCTGGTACCACTCGGGAGTCGCTCAGACGCTGGAGAGTATCAAGACATGCTGTTGTGGTTTGTTCGAGAGACTCTCGCACTTGTTTTAAAGGTGCAGCTTCTGGGGTCTTTATCGTGTCGAAAACATCTCGCAGGTCATGTCTTTGCTTGAATACGCGTAACATGTGGAAACGCGGAGGTTGAAGTTCGTCAGACGGCATATCTACCATGATTTCCAGATGGTATAGCTGTTATCATCGGGGTTACATCACCACATTCAGATGATCGCTCACGGGGAAAGGCAGTCACACGTCGTGCTAGACGTGGTGTCGTTTCTCTGTCTGCCCTTTTACCCCTAATTCGGCGCTTACATGCACATAGACACATGTTCACAGGCATGCGGTCTTCTCAAGTATGCAGCACTACATACATACATACGTTTCTCATAATTCAAACTTCCTGGGCTACAAACGTATTTTGGATTAGCCGGATCTCAAGTACCCGGGCTTGAGCAAAACCAAGCAGAACGAATTAAACTTTACATAACTTGCCAGCAAAGTCGGGAATTTCAGCAAATTGACTGTTGTTGGTTTGAAGTTAATATTAGGGTTATGTCATGGGTTACCCCAGCTTATTGACAGAACATGACGTCTGAAAACCTTCTTCCTTACAACCCTCGGGATGGCACCTTTGAGGCTACTCGGTGTCATTTCTATCAGACTTTGGGCGGAGAGCCAT
>JSUI01006354.1:0-44245 GCA_000833645.1 Huntiella omanensis
GACGAGCGTACAACTCCTCTTCTGATTGCTTGAGCTTGCTCTCCTTCTCGGAGACCTTCTGCTGGAAGACCATCTTCATCTCGGCCTCCATCTTGGCCAGCTTCTGCTCGTGAAGGGCACGCTCCTCCTCCTGCTTCACAGCAGGGTTGACCTCCTTGAAGACGCTGGGATCCTGAGAAACGCCCATAGCAAGCAGCTTGTCGGTACGGTAGTTTTCGTAGAGAAGGTTGTTGGTGTGCTCCTTGAGCTCTTCCATGTGGGTCCGGATAAGCATCTGGCGAAGCTTGACGAAGTCGCAGTGGTCCTCGTTATCAACCTCAATCACACCCCAAGGGAAGCGACGACCGCGAACCTTGCGGCCATCGGCCAGGGCGATCTCGTTGGTGGCACCAACAACAGCGAAAGGAACCTTGGACATGATCTCGTTGTTCTCGGCAATAGTCTCCTCGTCATCAAGCTCATACCGGGGACCCTCGAAAATCTGAATGCCGTGGTACTTAATGTCCGCAAGAATCTATAGTCAAAGCAATTAGTGGGTGAGCGATACACAGGAAAAACAACGCAAACTTACACGAGACTTGAAGGCAAGGATCTCGTCATCAGTGAGAGTATCAGACTTGGCAATGACGGGAATAAGGTTGACCTTGGTGTGAAGGCGACGCATGACCTCAATGTCGAGGGGCTTGAGCGAGTGACCAGTGGGGTGGATGAAGAACACGCAGGCGTGGATGCGGTTATCGACAATGTTCATGCGGTTAACCTTGTTCTCGGCATCGAGATAGGCGTCGAAACGCTGCTCGATGTTCTCGACAATTGGGCGCCACGACTCGTCGTTGTTAACAAAGTCGCCAAAACCGGGGGTGTCGACAACAGTCAGACGAAGGCGAACACCGGCCTCCTCAATATCGGCACTGATAGACTGAATGGTAACAGTCTTGGGGATAATGTCCATACTGGGGCTCTTGGCCTCCTTGGGAGGGTAGAGCGAGGTGTTGAAAAGAGTGTTGACGAGAGTCGACTTTCCGAGACCGGATTCACCTGTAGACTGGTTAGCCTTAATGTAACAACAAGTATTGATGGAGCAGAAAATGCGTACCGACAACCATGACGTTGAAGTTGAAGCCCTTACGAACGGACTTGCGGTGCCATTGGTTGGGCAGGTTGGCGAAACCAACGTATCCAGTGAGCTTGCGGCGAACGACATTGGCGGAGTCGGAGCTGAGGGCGGGCACGGGGGCCACAGCAGGGGCAGGAGAAGCTATTTAACGGAGTGTGGTTAGTAAAAGTGGTCTAAATTAAGTTGGTGTGACGTTGTTAAAGTGTTCATAGACAATGGCAAGGCAAGGTGGCGGCAGACTCTTATGGACAACAATTGACCGTTGGTCAGCTTCAGACTGTACGTCTGACAGGTCTGCACTGGGAATTGCATGACCCTGAGCTTGAGTGTGGTCAACTGAAAGTAGGGAAGCTCCATTATCATGAGGCGCCGTGGTTTTGACAGATTCGGTACGACCGTGGCTGGGAGCCCGGACAGACGGTTCATGCTGGCTAGTGCCCATGGATCGGTTGGCTAAGCTAGCTACCGAGACATTGGCGCTAGGCGATAGAATGTTTCCAGTCGTGTACATCTCACTCATTGCGGCCGAAGCACCCGACGCCTGTCTAACCGACATCTTGATGTTTGGCGGTGATTCGGACAACGGGGCTTCGTTCTCACCATGAGAGTTATACGACGTCTCGCGAGACTCCGGCAGCGGCGCAGCCGCGACGTCCTGCTCCACTAACAAAGCGGCGGTACTCATTGGCAATTGTGGGTTGGTGGTGAAGTATAAGAATCGTGAGGGTTGATAAGATGACGGATGTCACTAGTAGTGACAAAATAGATGGTAATGCGTATTGTTGCAGAGGTGAAGAAGAGCAAAGTCAAGGTGATACCCCATAAGAGTAAGCAAAACACAGCCGCTGCAATCACAAATGGAAGGTAAGGGAACACACAAACAAAGGCGGGAATCACAAACTCGCAATTGCCATTGTTGTGTATCCGCGGTGATACAGGAGCCATCATCGCCAGTCCTTGCTCATTCTGATCTTAACCGAACTCCACCAATTGCCATATAGATATTGAGAGTTTTGTTTGCCGGCTACCATGATGTTGATATACGTGTTCGTAGTGGGCAGTACTGCCAAGTTGCCATTGTCCATGTATGTCGTGTATGTCTTGACGAAATACGGATGTATCGTAAAGCCAGGCCACGCGATGTGACTAGCTCACATGTCGCACTTACCCATTGCTAAGGATGTCTAAAAAGTTGGCGGAAAGATTATGTGAAGAAAAAGAAGGAAACTATCACCAAGTAATAACGGTGGTTAGAATAATGAAGACACGAGAAAAAGAATTAAAAAGCAATTGCTGTATGTTGACACCAAACACCGCTGTAGACGTATGAGGAAATGACGGAGATGGAAGGAAGGATGATGTTGCGTGGTTGGAAGAGCAGACAGGCTGGAGAGCTCCCAGTGAGGAAAAAAAGGGGAAGGTGCAGCTTCACGGGTTCAAAACGACACTACGGTAGGTGCTGGGCTGGAGCTTGTATTGCTGGGTAGGTGCAGGTGCTTGCCAATTTGATCTAAGCACGCGTCGCGCAGGTGCAAGTGGAAAGGCACCACCTCTAAAAAAAGCCGCTGCATCAGTGCAACGCTTGCAGAGGATGCCCGAGTGCTGTTTTGGAGAGGCTAGTAACCATGGGCTTGGGTCATGAAGCTCTCATGATACAGTAATGGAATTCAGCCCATAACACTTGTTGGAACTGTAGACTCGTATTTGGCAGTATTTTGCCATTTCAATGTGGACAGGTAACATCTGAGGGAGGCAACTACATTGGGTTGGATTCAAACGAAAAGGGCAGTGCCATTTCTAGACAGCATCCTTCCTAAAGGGCAAACTTAAACTCACCAAATGAGATTCTTACAATCACGGGCAATTGTTCGCGTTGCAAAGAATCAAAAGTTGTGCAAAAGGAAGGCGTGGGATTAACGAGAGACGTGCGTTGAAAAGAGTGCAAGAAGGAGAGAAAAAAGAGATTAACGAGCGAAGCAAGACTTGGGAAAGAAGACAAGAATTAGGTATTAAACGCTTGCTGATGAGGGCGCTGGACTGGCTGTGGGACAGTGACACCGACGACGAAGAGAAAGAAGCGGCAAGAATGGTGTGCAGACGGACAACAACAGGAAAGAAAAGAAAGAAAAAGAGAAGCTTCGGCTAGGGACCTAAGGGGAGGGGGCTAATAGTGTGTATAATCGAATCGACAGCGTCTTGGTCCAGCGGGTATGGTGCATTAAGAAAGTGGCTCTGGCGTTCTTCTGGAATTGGATGCACAAACGATTATGAACTGCCAGGGCCATTTCCAGTTTACCGGGGTATGGCAGCCCATGAAGTCCACATATGGTTGTGAAGGACGCCCCTTTGGTACATAGTTTGGCAGGCTTCGTCCTGGGGGTTTCCTTCCTATTGGCTATGGAGAAGAGTATAGGACGACGACTAATTTGTGACAGGACTGCCAGACACGCTTACAGGCGTCTGAGCGGAGGTCTTTAGACTCTTTAGACTACAATGGTGTGTAGGAAGATGGCGACTATGAAGCAAGCCCGGAAGGAACAAAATGGGGGCGAAGTGATGAGGTTACAATAACGGAGTGGTTGCCGGGACTCCCGTGAAGAATAACAAAGAACATATTCCTCCATCTCCGTCTTCTCTAAGCGACCAAGGCCCCTCGTACCGGAGTTGCCGCCGCCACCGCGCCGTCTACCACCGATATCAACGCCATGCGCTTTAACCCGTTACTAGCGGTAGGAGTAAGCGACCTTGACGTGTTTACATATGGCTACATTCGGACTATATATACACACATATAACAGTCCAGAGATCATTGCATGAGATGCAGCCAACCGTGATATGCGCGGAAGTGCGGGCGGGAGTACTGTGGATTCATATTGCATGGGCGGCGTGACTTCCAATGAGGTTTGGTTTGGTCGTGAAATTAGTATTTTCGGGGAAGGGAGGGGAGTGTCTTAGATTGGTCCGGGCTTGGTAGCAATGGACGCATAGTTTATTGGATACTGCGTGTTGATTTGTTTATGCGTATCAAGAACGGATATTGTGCATGTACAGCATATGCGTCTATGTCTTCATGTACTATGAAGAATAAGGTCAGAGTGACGAGCTACTGTAAAAGCCGTGTCACGGTGACACTTTAACGACAGTGTTTTCGTCGAGCAACTAGTCGTAGTAACACTCCGTACACAAGTAAGCCGATATTATGTTCTTCACCAGTTCACCAGTTCGTTCGACGTGTCTAGGCCTCATCTAGCAAATTACAAGTCTGTCTGTGCTTCTCTTTCGTTGTAAAAAGGGGCGGTCGTCAACCAACGCTAGGTCGCCAAGGGCCCAACTCACAGGGGCCTTCATCTATTCAGGGGCCAAAGTTAGGGGCTTAACTTGCAAATAGTGGGCAGGGAGGATTTAGACAAGCCTATTTGGGTAAATTGCGATGAAGAACATTCGGCAGAAATAAAGGGAGCGAGAGACTGTGGGTTAGGGTTTGAACTTTTGGTGAATGACAGGGTCGATCAAAATATCTTGGTAGAAGAAGAGACATTCCGTAATCCTCGAGATTAGAGTGAGGACAGGCTGCTACAGGTTGCATGATGTGTCGGTTTTTCACGTCGGATCTNATAGTGGGCAGGGAGGATTTAGACAAGCCTATTTGAGTAAATTGCGATGAAGAACATTTGGCAGAAATAAAGGGAGCGAAAGACTGTGGGTTAGGGTTTGATCTTTTGGTGAATGACAGGGTCGATCAAAATATCTTGGTAGAAGAAGAGACATTCCGTAATCCTCGAGATTAGAGTGAGGACAGGCTGCTACAGGTTGCATGATGTGTCGGTTTTTCACGTCGGATCTTGATCTAAGACGCGCAGAAAGACAATTGTATGTAGGAGTGTTGAGATGCAGCAACGTTGAGAGATAGCAGTGGCCTCTAGGAGCTTGGCGCCCTTATATAAGCCGTGTTTTTTACTGGGTTGGTTCGGTCAGTAACCCTATCGGTGACCATGTGCGACACATCTAGGTGAAGTGCCGAGACTGCATCCACATTCTTCATGATGACAGCAAATATCATACAATGTGCAACCCAAGTCAGACCATATGGGAATCGGTCCTTCAACTGTTAAACATTAAGGACAAGCATCTACCAACCTTTTATGAGGCTTGAAACTATATCAGATGTCACAGCCAGTCTTTTTGCCTCCCAGTTTTATCGGCCATGAGCCGATATCCTGACACGTTCGGCCCGCTGGAATCATATCATTGATAGCAATTAACGGCCCCGTTTGGACGTCAGTTCATCAGCCCGTCAGTGACACCAGCACGTCCGTCAGCTGTTCCGTAAACTACGCAGTAGCATCTACCGTCCGGACTGACACCTTACGGGCTTATCTAATCAATAACATGCCAGCAAAGGTACTTTAAACGTAGTGCCAGTTGGCAGTAAAGCTAGGTACCCCTTAACAGCGCAGCAACAGGGCCTACTGGGCTCAACAAAGTGGGTTGATGGCCTGTTTTGGGGGCTTTGACAGGGCAGTGGACTGATAAGGATAGCGGCTTACACGCACATGGCCACGACAATTGGCTCAACACATTTTGGTGGGCTTATTGAGAAGCCGTTTTGGGGACATGGAATGTTGGATGGCGATGGTTTCGGAAGGATATATAGAGGAATGAGGAGGCCATTTTAGACTATGGGCTTTGAAGGCTTTAGCTTTACATTCTTAGTCTCACCATTTTAATTCTAAACTTGTTTCTGCATTTCGTTTTGTCTTTTCCTTTCATTTGAATCATTTGCGCCTTGCTTTAGTTTACTTTCATCGCACATAAGCGCATTTGTCGCATCGCAAGTTGATATCTCCAACATTTTCGGCTTCTAGACCAACTTTCGCATTCTAGACTTAAGACTAAACAATTAAACAACATCAGCCTTGTGGCCTTAACCATCAATTGATTCACCTGCCTGCCATATTAAGCTTAACCATATTTTGCCTCAATCAGCACTTACTCGAAACACTTGTTCCCATCTCGACGACATGCCCCGGGTCCCGTCTATCGCCCGCCGGGGCATCCCCCCTCATCGCGCGCCTTCAACTCCCCGCTTCACCCATGTTCAGCGCATTTCCAGCGTCGTCCGTCCTACAACCCGGCGCATACCCCGCCATAACTCAGGCACATACTACCGCTGCATCTTCAATTCCGCTCGCCCCGCATACCCCGCCGTTTCGCCACCACGCCCCAAGCGCCGGTGGACCCTTGCCACAACTCTCGCTTTCCTATTTATTTGGTCGCTTTATCCATCCGAAGACTTTGATCAACTGCGCGCTGTTCCCCGCTCGCGTTTGACTGATTCCGGACGACCTACGGCTACGTCATCGACCGTTATAGGGTTGCTAACCCCGGAGAATGCGTGGACGAACTTTACACAGAAGTTTGAGGGTTTTTCTAATTCTATGGATGGAGAATGGGGTTCATTGACTGATAAGATTGCGGATATGATCTTACCGGACTGGTCGAGGTTGATACCGGCTTATTTGAGGAAGCTTCAGAGGGAGTTGTCTATGGCGCCAGGGTCATTGGCTGATGAGATTTGGAGTGATGCGCATGATGAGCATATTCATCCTGAGACCAGATGGACTGCCAATGTACGGGTTTCAAATGATCTATGTGAAGAGGAGCAGGAGTTTGTGGCGAGACGGAAGAAGATGGCGGCTGTAGCATTGGCTAGCTATCTTGATTTGGATACAGCTGATGTGCATCCGGATGATGTCCCGACTATTGCTATTTGTGGATCTGGTGGTGGCTTGAGAGCTCTTGTTGCGGGTGCCGGCTCACTAATGGCTGCCGAACAGGATGGGTTATTAGACTGTGTCACTTATACGGCTGGTGTCAGTGGTTCATGCTGGCTTCAAGCTATCTACCATTCTACCTTGACAGATGGTCGGCACGCTAGCAAGGTATCTAAGATTCTTGATCACCTCAAGGCTCGTCTTGGGATTCATATTGCTTATCCACCAGATGCCCTTGATGCTGTTAGTTCCGCCCCTACCAACCGGTATTTACTTGAAGGAATGGTTGAGAAGCTTCGTGGCGACAACAACTCGCAATTTGGTCTTGTGGATATCTACGGTATTCTTTTGTCTTCACGACTCTTGGTTCCCAAGGGCCACTTGGCTGTTGACGAAGACAATTTCAAGCTATCCAAACAGCAACGTTATATCCGTTATGGCCAAGCCCCAATGCCTATCTACACTGCCGTCCGCCATGAGATTCCCAAGATCGTTGACGACAACCAGGACAGACCAGCTGCTGAGGTAGAGAAGACTGTTGCTAAGAAGGAGGGATGGTTCCAATGGTTCGAGATTACCCCTTATGAGTTCTTCTGTGAAGAGTTTGGTGCTGGTATTCCCACCTGGGCTCTTGGTCGTCGCTTTTACAACGGCAAGGATATCCCACAGTCCAATGGGTTGCATCTGCCCGAGATCCGTATGCCTCTTTTGATGGGCATCTTTGGCAGTGCTTTCTGTGCTACCCTCAACCATTACTACCGGGAAATCCAACCTCTTGTCCGCAGTCTCAGTGGTTTTGCTCCACTTGATGGTATAATCTCTGGGCGTAGTGCCGATCTTAGCAAAGTCCATCCTATCGAGCCCGCACAAATGCCCAACTTNTACATCCAACTCATGGACGCCGGCATGTCGAATAACCTACCCATATACCCATTGCTACGTCCCGGCCGTCAAGTCGAAGTGATCATCGCCTTTGATAACTCAGCGGACATCAAGAATGACAACTGGTTGGCCGTCACAGATGGATATGCTCGCCAAAGAAAGATTCGCGGATGGCCTGTGGGTATTGGTTGGCCCAAGGGGACTGACCCATTGGTTGCCGCAGAGCAGTTACACGGGGCATCCGAGAAGTCCATCAACGAAGCCAACACCCAAGTCGCCGAAGCAGCCAAGCAAGATGCGGCGCGTAAGAAGGCGTCCCCAACCCCCGGTGCTAGCCCCGACGAAAATGGCCTTGGCTACTGCACTGTCTGGGTCGGCACCACGAATGAGCTGAAGACCGATCAACACGACGAGGGTATCCCACCTACCCAAGCTGTCACTGACTTCACCGCTCCACACGTCACCTCTGACAAGGCCGGCCTGGCTGTGATTTACATGCCCCTACTTCCCAACCCGAAGGTCCCCGGCGTCGATCCACGTACTACAGACTACCTTAGCACATGGAACTTCGTCTACACCGCCGAGCAAGTTGACCGGGTAGCTGCGTTAGCCCAGGCCAATTACAACGAGGGAAGTGAGCAAGTTCGTGCCTGTGTCCGGGCCGTCTATGAGCGGAAGAAGAAGATGCGCGAGGAACGTAAGCGGGCTTTCCGTCAGGAGAAGTTCCGTAAGTTGATGCGGACGGGCCAGGGTATTAAGCTCGGAGAAGGGGATATTTTCTCTTAGACGTGGAGTCATGATAACGAATCTTTTTTGTCTTGGGGGAGTTTTATATACGATACGGTTGTTACCGTGTTACACAGAACAGTGGCGTTGCCAGCTGGATACCAGTTTCTTTTTTTATATATAGTTTATTGTAAAGGACTATAATACATTCTATCTATCAAACATACAGGATTTTTACTTGGAAGACATCTCAGCCTTCATCCCATCCTTAATCGCCGTGATCGTACCCGCACCGTTGTACACCATGCTAGTGTAAACCATGGAAACACTAGCACCAGCGTTGAGAAGCTCAAGCGCCTGCTTCCCGTTAGTGACACCACCAGTAGCAAACAGAGTCATTCTCTGATCACCCGTCTCCGAAGCCCCGTCAAACAGCGCACGGTATCTCTTGACGAGATCCAGTGTACGCGGGAACATTTCAGGGCCAGAGTAGCCACCGGTTTCACTCAGGGCACTCTGCTCCCGACCAGTCAGAAGGACACCCTGGGGAACAATATCCGATCTCCGGCTGGTAGTGTTTCCAACAATGACACCGTCAACACCAGAACGCTTCACGGCGGTAACGATGCCCTCCATCTGTGTGTCCTCGTCCTCATCGGGAGAAACCTTGACCATCACACGGGGAGGGTTCTTCCGGTTCGTCTTCCGAGCTTCGTCAACGACAGCGGTGAGGAGCTTGGTGAGGGGCTCGACGGCCTGGAGATCACGAAGACCGGGGGTGTTAGGGGAGGAAACATTGACGACGAGAACGTCAGCGTAGGGAGCCAGACGAGAAACACAGTACGTGTAGTCCTTCGCGACAGCCTCAACATCCGTCTGATCGGTGACCTTGTTCTTGGCAATCTGCACCAAAAGCAACCGGTCAGCACGGAGAGAACCAGGCTGAACACCCAGAGAACCGTTCAACACATCCTCCTCCTCCACACCATTATCCACCGCAAACCGCGCAACACGATCTCTCAAAACCCGCGCAAGGGCGTCGGCACCAATGCTGTTCAGGCCGTACCGGTTGACCAAGCCCTCCAGAACAGGGACACGGAAAAGACGGGGACGCGGGTTTCCAGCCTGGGGAAGTGGCGTGCACCCACCAACCTCTACCAAACCAGCACCAAGGTCAAACAGCACATCGGGAATGTCGGCATTCTTGTCCAGACCGGCGGAAATAGCGACGGGGTTAGATACCCGGTGACCAAAAATGGTAGTCGACAGTTCAGCGGGATCCGCAGTACGTTCGCGTGGGTGGCAGCCAATGTTATAAAGGAACTTGAGAATCGAAGTGCTCATATGGTGAGCATCCTCTCCATCGGGAAACACAGTGCGAAGCACCCGCGGGACAATGTACCGATGAGCGGAAGCGCGAGAGTCGGTAACATAGAGATAGCCGGCGGAACCGAAGATGGCAAGTCCGGCGGTGTAGGCGAGGAATTTGCCGGAGCCGCGGCTAGGGGCGGCGGTGGAAGCTGCGCGGGCGGTGGCCGGGAGACGCAGGGCCTGGCGACGAGCGAACAGTGCGGAGGACATTTTTGGGGTGCTGAGGACGGAAGCGGAGAGTCGAGGGGAGCTTTTGCCGAAGGATGTTTTGATGGATTGCGCTGGCAGCTGGTGAAGTGGTTGGCAGGTGGCACGTGCTGAGGCGGAAACAACGGAGGGGGAGAAGTGAAGCTGAGGTGCGTGAGAATGAACGAATACGGCGAAGACGATTATTTATAGAGAAACGAAAATGCAGTTATAGTGTGTAAACATATTCACGAGAGACCTCCTACACCGGCGTTGATGGCTCGACATATCTAGTCATCTCCCCACCAAACACATGATCATGACTCGATTCGATTACGAAAAACAAGCGATTCCCGCGCCACGCCGTGTCTGGTACACAACGGACGGGGTTCTGTTTATATTGGCTGTATCTGTATAATAGTTAAACCGGAATAAATGACCGGCGTCTGTAACGGGCTCTCATCGGAGCTGTANGGTTGGCAGGTGGCACGTGCTGAGGCGGAAACAACGGAGGGGGAGAAGTGAAGCTGAGGTGCGTGAGAATGAACGAATACGGCGAAGACGACTATTTATAGAGAAACGAAAATGCAGTTATAGTGCGTAAACATATTCACAAGAAACTTCTTATACCGACGTTGATGGCCCGACACACCTAGTCATCTCCCCACCAAACACATGATCATGACTCGATTCGATTACGAAAAACAAGCGATTCCCGCGCCACGCCGTGTCTGGTACACAACGGACGGGGTTCTGTTTATATTGGCTGTATCTGTATAATAGTTAAACCGGAATAAATGACCGGCGTCTGTAACGGGCTCTCATCGGAGCTGTACCTGGACCGGATAGGTCGGATCTACTCCTTAGAATCCGGCTTCTCCAGGGCCTTGGCCGCAGCTGCATTAGCTCTATCCTCCGCTGCCCACCCACGCATTTGCTTAGACCAACTGATTGAGTTAGCTCCGGAAATTCCCCGCTGTAGTGTAAAGCTTGCTTTTGAAGCTATAAAAAACTCACATCTTACTGAAGTAGAAACGGCCTGGCTCAGGGCGCTTCCAGAAATGTTCAATTTGACAGCTATACCAGAAAATCCACGAGCTGATGAAGAAAAGGCCACCGCCTAGAATTGCGGTGTTGCGCCGCCAGTTGGGTGGGTTGGCATACCAGCCTCCGGCCGGGGACCAAACGTGTTTGGGGTAGCTGATTTTGGTCAGATGGGCTCTCAAGGCTTTATATGCAAGCAACTTACGGGATTTTTTGAAAGCCGCCCTAGGATCGTTAGTTACATGTTCATCCGAATCCAAATTATTCACTTACCATCTTGATTTCGATTCAACTTGATTGGCAGTCTAACACCATCATCGTGAACCCGGTTCATCCATCGCCCCATATCAACATCGGTTAAATACCGGCCAAAACCCCACCATCTAACCCCTGTCGCCAATCCTACATCCGTGTAACAACATCGACAAACTTTTCTCAGCCTTGCCGGCCAGATACTGACGAGATATTGCGGTGACCGGCAGGTTAATTTATCAGCCTCGTTATACAATCGACAATCCCATCTCCGTCGATTTTTCCACAATGGCTCATCGTCTCAGGGTGTGTCGAATTGCCGCCGGGTGCTCCCGGGTGACACCTGCCGTCCGGGCCCCGGTCTGCCGTCGTTTCCAGTCCACGGCTACCCCCGAGCCCGTTCCAGACACCCCGGCTTATACCAACAGCCACGANATTCCGATTACCGACTTCCTTGACCGCCGGCCCGAAATTGTTTCTACCGGCGAATCAGTCTCTCCTAACGCCACCTCGCCCTACCCATCTCCCCCGATCGAGGCCGCCCTTTCCTCCGCTAAACTTCACGCCCTCCATGCCAGATTAAACCTTGGTGACCGGTACCCTATTCACACTCTTGCCCGCGCTCTGGTCGACTCTTCAGCAGATGAAAACCCCAAATTCAACAACACCAATCTTGCCTACCTCGGTGGCACCGTCATCAACTACCACCTTGCCGAGTACATCGTGTGCAAGTACCCTCGTCTTCCAATGTTGATTCTCTACGAAGTTATGCGTGGTTATGCCGGCCCAGACTCGTTGTCGGATGTGGCGAAATCCTGGGGTGTTGAGTCTGCCAAAGAACCCGGTGGTGAAGTGGACCCCGGTCTGCTGCAGTTTTCCAGAGATACCTCGAAGGGCGTTCAGTTGAGATCATGGGGTACGCAAAGAAAGGAGGCCACTTATGCCGAAAAGTACAACTGGAGAAGGTCTGTTTCGTCGCGTACTGTGCTTGACGACGATTTTGGTGACAAGGTGGGTGTTGTGCCTGACCCTGCGACGGCCGAGAAGGGCAAGCTGCCCAGAGAAATCGTCGAGGCGCAGCGGAAGGCGTGGATGGACTTGAGAGCTAGCGCCATGAGCACCTTTGTCAAGGCTGTTGTTGGTGGTCTGTATATTCATCGGGGTCGGGAGGTCGCTAAGGCCTTTGTTCAGAACCACTTGTTGACCCGGTCTTTGCCCATTGACAAGATGTTTGCTTTCCGGAACCCTACGTATGAGTTGTCGAAGCTGTGTGCTCGTGAGGGCTTCGAGGCGCCTGTTGCCCGCATGGAGAGTGAGACTGGTAGACACTCGCGGACGCCAGTGTTTGTGGTGGGTATCTACAGTGGAACGGATAAGCTTGGTGAGGGTGCGGGACCAAGTATTGATGAGGGGAGAATGCAGGCGACTATGAATGCGCTGAAGGCTTGGTATCTGTACAGTCCCGGTGACAATGTGCGGGTGCCGAGTGACATGTTCACGGAGGGAGCGGCGCCGTGGACGGCTCCATATGTAGATGTGGGTGAAGTGGTGTAAGCTGTGTATTATAGGTGTTTGTACGATTAACATGTGGCCTGAATAGAAGGGCCTCTGTAGAATAGCTAGCTAGCAAGCAAAAAGACTGTTATAAAGAATCATTCAGAACGAAATTACAGCTCGCTGAAGCTGGTGGTGGTATCGTCGACTTCCTTCTCATACGGACCAAAGAACTCCTTGATTACGTCGGTGAGAGCCTCGTCTGTAACGGACATGTGCTCACCCGGAACCGTTCTGAAATGCAGGCGGCCACTACGATCCAACTCACGCAGACCAATCCAATCCTCCGTATACAGCTTGGTGTGCTTTAACGGAACTGTCTCGGTACCATTCACCTCACCAAACCAGGCAGTCTCCTTGGGGATCAAAACTGAGTCATCGGCAAATTCATACATCACAAAAGCTTCCAGAGCAGCCAGATTTTCCTTGTATTCGGGGTGTTTCTGTGCACGCTCGTTGTTGATATCGGCAAGGAAGGCCGAGTTACCAAGGTAATTTTCGTAGTCTTCAAGGTCACGGTAGTATTGGGCGGGGACAAGTCGGGACTGTACGTAGGCAGACCACTTGTTAAAGTTAAGAAGGGCCATGGCACCCTTGCAAACGAAGTCGGCCATGGCACATTCCTTGAATTTGGAGATACCGGCATGGGGCGAGCCGAAAGTCACCAGACTCCGCACTGGAGGCTGATTACATCTCTCAACATATCCTCTCAAGAAGGCACCGCCCTGGGAGAATCCAAGGGCATCAATAGCAGGTGCGGTGGAAAGAATAGGGTGAGTAGCGAGGGCGGCGCATACGGTGTCGATTTGGGCGGTGACATTTCCGAGGAAGGAGGCAGAGCGGTCGCCGTTGGTGTCAGCAGCTAGAGAAATGGGGTAGACGAGGGTACCGGGGTTGAGAGACTCGATAAGAGTCGCGACAGATTGAATACCTTCAGCGTTGAAGGCATCGCCGAGACCTAAGGAGGTGGGTTAGTTTATAACTGTACAGAGCTTATTTGGGTAGTATGACGTACCATGCCAAATGACGACGGGAAGAGGTGTGTCGTCGGGTGTGCTTGATCTGGGGATAACGCGAGCAGCGGTGGAGAGAGAGGCTAAGAGACCAAGAGAAAAAACTTGAGAGCGCATGTTGATATTTATGATAAAGTAGATAAGAATATATATGAATAGGTACACTTGGAGATTCGAAATGCGCTGATGACGTATGTATGCGCATTTATGTCCCCGTCGCGACAATGCGCTTGCGCCTAGATGCGCCCAATGTGGCGCTAGTGTGGCGTAAATGTGGCGCAAATTATCAACTACTTCATCGTCAACATGTGATTTACGCCAGAGTCTACTTCCTTTTGTCTCAAATTCAGCTCAATTACCCCATGAATCCACCAAAATGACAGCAACCCCAACAGCCCCGCGCGTCCTCGCCACATCGAAACCATTTGCCCCACCAAATGGCCCATCTCACGCCCACCAACATCCACATCCGCGACAACAGCGCTTCACGTCCGGAGCAAACGCAACTTTCCAGCCAACATGGCCCGGTTCACCGAGTATCCGCGGAGGTCCACAACACCCTAATGGTCGGGTAGCGCCAAAGATGGAGCCGCCGGTGCGGGTGATACGCGGCGAGATTGAGCCGTTTCGTGGCCCAATACCGGGGAGGAACGTGGTGCCGGGTCAGTACCTTTTACAACAGGATGTGCGTAGGGAGACGATCAAGTCTGGTGGGGAGGGCGGGGTTGATGAAGTGGCGACGATTCAGGGGGTTCANTGGCGGCACTTTTTGTGGCGTGTAAAGTAGAGGATACTATGAAGAGATCACGAGAGATCCTGGCGGCAGTAGTTAATGGGAAGGCCGGCCATATTGTGGATCCGGATGATAAGGTATGTTTTGTGCGCCGTTTCGTGTGGATGATTACTGACTAGTGAAACAGTCATTTGAGAGACAATCAGCTGCTATAATTGCTCTGGAGAGGTCTATTTTGGAAACTATTGGCTTCAATTTTCGGGTTAGACACCCACAACGGCCATTGGCAAAGCTGTGCAAACAGGTACTTCCAGCTGGCGAAGGAAAAGTGTTCTTCGAAATGGCTTATCTTATTTTGATGGANCAGGCTTTGAATTTGCCGGTGAGGACGTTTGACACAGCGGCGTGTTATTTCCATCGGAGTAGAATCTCGGCGCCGGAAAATAATTGGCACGATGTAGCTATGGCGGCACTTTTTGTGGCGTGTAAAGTAGAGGATACGATGAAGAGATCACGAGAGATCTTGGCGGCAGTAGTTAATGGGAAGGCCGGCCATATTGTGGATCCGGATGATAAGGTATGTTTTGTGCGCCGTTTCGTGTGGATGGTTACTGACTAGTGAAACAGTCATTTGAGAGACAATCAGCTGCTATAATTGCTCTGGAGAGATCTATTTTGGAAACTATTGGCTTCAACTTTCGGGTTAGACACCCACAACGGCCATTGGCAAAGCTGTGCAAACAGGTACTTCCAGCTGGCGAAGGAAAAGTGTTCTTCGAAATGGCTTATCTTATTTTGATGGATATGTACAAGACTACGATTCCGATTAAACAAAACACATATACCATGGCTGTTGCGGCGATGGAGGCTACAGCTCGTCTACTTGACAGTCATGTGAGTATCGTGAAGGCCATTTCACTTGAACCTTTACATCTTCGACGTGGTGATATAGTCGAGACACTACTTGATCTTTTAGATCTTTACTCGCACCACCAAAAGTTAACCCATCTTGGCCCATCCTACCCTCTTGATCTCTTCCTTTCTCTTAAGATATCTCTCAATGCCGAACTTGAAGCTTCCGGTTTACCACGGTATGCATCTGACTGTCCAGTTTGCGATGTAGCAGGACAATCTACAGAGACTCCCGCAGCGCCACTTGTAAATGAGAATACAGTAAGATTCTTATTTGACGTGGAGAGAGCCAAGCTGGAAGAAGAGGAAGTCAAGAAGTGTATGGAGGATCAATGGGCAGAAGAAGAGGTCGAGGAAGAAGTCCCTTTAGATTTCGGAGGGGCTGGAAACGGCTTAGGGTTGGGAAGAAGACGAGATAGACGACAAATGGGTGGGGGTATGGGGAGTGTTCCTGTGGGACCGGCAGGTAACGAACATTGGCATCCTTATGGAAAGGATAATAGAGCGCGGAGGGGAGGTAGGAAGATGCATTGAAATGATAGAGAATGTGGTATAATAGAGCATTACGTGTTTAAGCACAGGCATATCAAACGTGAAATTACAATACTATAGTGATGAGAAAGTGTATGTGTGAGGCACGGAGCGTGTTTGGTGTTGAGATATGGAGTTGGCGGAGTTCCGGGTCAATGCGGGAGGTCCGGCCGGACGGCAACTTGGCTTGTGATTCTTTGATGATATGTGGATGTATGGAATCTGTCACCCACAGAGTGTCAAGTTAAGACTAGAGGACATGAACGAGCGGTATCTGAGCGTGATAAACAACAAGAGGAGAATTTGGTCACATATAAAGAGGATGCGCCGATCTTCAATGCACCTTCTTCACGCAACTTTCTCCGTATCTCACCTATCCACTCATTTTTTGTTCAAGCTGGACTTGGAGTTTATTATCGACATGGTCAACGCTACCGAGATTATCGCCAGTTTGCCGGCGGAGTTACAGGATCCGGCGTTATTGGAGGAAGTGGACTTTACGAATACCGGGAGTCATAGAGATGATATTCTCGCTGTGGTGGCGGTTAGTGTGGTGCTTACGGTGGCTGTTACGGCGTTACGGACGGGTGTTAGAGTTAAGTTGAATGGGACTATCTTTTGGGAAGATGGTATGTNACAAGAGGAGAGTTTGGTCACATATAAAGAGGGTGCGCCGATCTTCAATGCACCTTCTTCATACAACTTTCTCCGTATCTCACCTATTCACTCATTTTCTATTCAAGCCGGACTTGGAGTTTATTATCGACATGGTCAACGCTACGGAGATTATCGCCAGTTTGCCGGCGGAGTTACAGGATCCGGCGTTGTTGGAGGAAGTGGACTTTACGAATACAGGGAGTCATAGAGATGATATTCTCGCTGTGGTGGCGGTTAGTGTGGTGCTTACGGTGGCTGTTACGGCGTTACGGACGGGTGTTAGAGTTAAGTTGAATGGGACTATCTTTTGGGAAGATGGTATGTTGCTTTGTGGTACGTTGTAGATGACACTGACTAACTTTCGATAGTCGCGATTATAATTGCCACGGCTATAAATATCGCTCTCTGCTCGATTTTACTTTATGCAGTCCATCTTGGTCTTGGAACACACATCTGGCTTCACCCTACTGATACCATTATCTCACTGATGCAAAAGCTAATCAAACTGATGCTTTTCTCGCAAATCACATATGCTGCTGCTCAAGCGGCAACCAAGATCTCCATCATGATCTTGTATCACCGAATCTTCCCATCGAAGAAACTTCGGCTCATGATTTACGTGGTTTCTGCCTTCATCTTGACATATACGATTGGTGCTATTATAGCAATCATGTTCATGTGTCACCCAGGTGGCTCTGATTGGAACTTTATGAGGAGTAAGACATGTAGACAGTATCAAAAGGTACTTTTTGCCAAGGCTATTGTCACAATCATTACGGATATTGTTGTTGTCGTTATGCCTTTATCTTCGTTTTGGAAGTTAAACATGCATACTAGACAAAAGTTGATTCTCTGCGGATTGTTTGTGCTTGGTGGAGTGTAAGTTTGATGTTTGTATGGAGTCTGACCAAGTACTGACTGTTTCTAGTGCCTGTCTTGCAAGTATCGTACGCGCATGTAACCTTAATGCTGTCAACTCTTTAGACTTTTCCTGTAAGTTGTATAACCCAAGCTTTGGCATGTCATCACACCACTAACCCCCACGTTTCTAGACAAAATCTCCACTTTCCTCGTCTGGTCTGCCATTGAAATTACAATCGGTATCGTATGTGTCTGCGTACCTCCTCTTCGGCCCTTTATCAGCCGATTCATTCCATCCCAACTTAGCATAAGTCGAAGCAGTGGGCAAAGATCGGGACATCATATGTATTCATTATCCAATGCTCGGAAAAAGAAGACAGTTGATAAGATGCCTACCCAGGCAAAAACTGGATCTGGCACATGGGCGGGTATCGCAGATTCCAAGGATTTGGTCGTGGACAACGGTCACATTGTCGTCAAGACACAAATCGAAACACGTGAGGAAGACCTTGGTGTTCACGAAAACTCAAGTACCGAACAACTCCACCACGCTACACCCGCAAACTGGAAATCCGGACCTCGTAATATAGACGCAACTAGACATAATTAGGGTTACCACTCACACCATAAATCTCATTAACATGCTATGAAAGTGCAACAAGCCCTGAAAGACAAAAAGAACGATGAAAGAAACGGAGCGCAGGAACAGCGTAGGATCGGCATTCCTTTGGGAACCGTAGGCGTGTCACACTTCCTAAAATGGACCCATGTGGTGGCGGATGAGCGGGTGGCGGGAAGGAAAAAGGAATGCACGGCTGGTGACGTATGTATGAGGGTTGAGTATAGTGCGTAGGGTTTATAGAACACGGATACAGCAGCTGGTGTTGGTGCTGGGAGCTTTGCTTGATTCTGTTTCTTTTTTTCTTTTCCTTCTTTTATAGTTTACAGAGCGTTTGATCTGTGTCGATTTCTTGGGACTTTTCGCATTTATTGATTTCATCATGTCTGACAGTTCGAGTAGTTCCAGTTGGTCGGCTTTTCTCAAGGTTAGTCCTCCCTCCCTCTCCACCCGTTCAATCTCGTTTACCTCCCGAGGCTCGGTGCTTCGTTCGCGCCGTCATCGCATCGTGGAGTAAACCCTACAACCCTGGCCCGTCACTGACATGATCAAAGTCTATTGCCAGTTTCAATGGCGATTTGTCTTCGTTGACCGCCCCTCCGTTTATCCTGTCGGCTACCTCACTTACTGAGTTTTCGCAATACTGGTGTTGTCATCCTTCGTTGTTCATTGCTGCTGTTAATGAACCTGATCCAGCTAAGCGCGCTGTTCTTGTGCTTAAGTGGTTCTTGTCAACCCTTAAGCAGCAATATGCGTCGCGCAGTGAGAAGTATGGTAATGAGAAGAAGCCTTTGAANTCCACCCGTTCAATCTCGTTTACCTCCCGAGGCTCGGTGCTTCGTTCGCGCCGTCATCGCATCGTGGAGTAAACCCTACAACCCTGGCCCGTCACTGACATGATCAAAGTCTATTGCCAGTTTCAATGGCGATTTGTCTTCGTTGACCGCCCCTCCGTTTATCCTGTCGGCTACCTCACTTACGGAGTTTTCGCAATACTGGTGTTGTCATCCTTCGTTGTTCATTGCTGCTGTTAATGAACCCGACCCAGCTAAGCGCGCTGTTCTTGTGCTTAAGTGGTTCTTGTCAACCCTTAAGCAGCAATATGCGTCGCGCAGTGAGAAGTATGGTAATGAGAAGAAGCCTTTGAACCCCTTCCTAGGTGAATTGTTCCTTGGCAAGTGGGTTGACAAGGCGGGTACTACTGAGCTTGTCAGCGAGCAGGTTTCTCACCATCCTCCTGCTACTGCTTACTGCATTACCAACAAGGAGACTGGTGTTCGGTTGCAGGGGTACAATGCGCAAAAGGCTACCTTCTCGAGCACCATCTACATCAAGCAGATTGGCCATGCGGTTTTGACTTTGCCAGCTTCTCCCAACGGGCCCAAGGAGCCCGAGACCTATCTCATTACTCTCCCCTCGCTCCACGTTGAGGGATTGATCACCGGGTCGCCGTTCCTAGAGCTCGAGAGCTCTTCTTTGATTACCAGTTCGACCGGGTTCACTGCCAAGTTGGATTACAGTGGCAGAGGGTGGTTATCGGGGAAGAAGAACAGTGTCACGGCGACGCTGTACCCCACCGGCAGCGAGAAGAACATCTTATACAACGTCACCGGTGTCTGGACCAAGTCGTTCGAGATATACTCTGGAAACTCCAAGGGTAACTCCTCCAAGACTCTCGTCGACAAGTTCGACTCGGCAACCACCCCCATGACCCCCCTCACAGTCGAGGAGCCCGAGAAGCAAGGCCCTCTTGAGTCCCGGAGAGCCTGGTCCAAGGTTGCAACGGCCATTGCGAATGGCACCCTGGACAAGGTTGGCAGCGAGAAGGCAAAGATTGAGCAGGCACAGAGAGCGTTGCGGGTAAAGGAAAAGGAGGAGGGACGCACGTGGGAACGGAGTTACTTTAGTGCCGTGCAGGGTGCTGATCCGATACTCGCCAAGTTGGCGGGGAATGTCGGGTTAGCTGCTGATGGTGATGTGGATAGAACGGGTGGAGTCTGGAGATTCGACGATGGCAAGGCGGAGAAACGGAGGGCTGAGGTGTTTAGCCCTGAGCAGATCGTCTCCATTGAGAAGGAAGTTTTAGGACAGGCTTAGATGTATTAGATTCATGACTTTTAATTTCTATTCTTACTCCCCCTCTTTTTCCTCAACAATTTCATAAAATAGCATGTACACCTCTCTTTGTAAATCCAAGATATCAGCCGTCTTTGCCTGGCGACACTTCTCGTCACTTATGCGCCACCACTTGTCAGCTGCACGGCGACGTTTCCGTTCAACGCGGCGCCTCTCGCGCGCTTTGGAAAGGAGTTTCTCGGAATCGATTTCCCGGAGGGAACTTGCTGTGGCGCGGGATGCGGCGCGGATGCGATGAGTTAGAGATTTCGTAGGGCGGAGACTCGATGTTGATGGGACGGGAGAGGGCGGTGATGTGTCTGGGTCTGTGGCGGTTATTGGAGTGGGCGGGGTAGTATCGGTGGTATCTTCTATGGTATCTTCTGTAGTTTGTTTTGTTTCAAGGGCGACTTCACCGACGACTTGGCGGCGGAAACTTTCGTAGTGGCCGCTTGTGTGGCCGCCTCGATGGGTGATTACGGAAATTAATCTGTATTTGGGGGTTGGCTCATCAGGCGTGGTTGTGTAGGGGAGGTCGAGGAGCTCGGGGAATGATACCTTGGCCATGTTCTTTTGAGATGTGCGATCGTAGATGGAGCGGGATAGGTGGATGACGAGGAGGCGGGGAACTTGGCCTAGGCGGACGGTGCGGGCGATTGTGCGGAGGGGCGCGGTGGAAATTGGGGGGAGGGGGACGTTGGGTGGTGGATGTTCGGGATCGGTTTTTATAGAGGTGTAGAGAGAGGCGATGTGAGAGGTTAGAGTGTCTTTGTCGGATTTGGAAAGTTTCTTGTCTTCTTTCTTTAGCTTTGTTTCAAGGGACGCAGCGGCGTGGACGAGACGACACCGCTCACAGCGGAAATCTTGGATATATTCGGTTGTAAAGGCGCGCTCAAAACACTTCTCTAGCGATGTACTCGGCACATGCGGCACTTGGAGCGTCAGCATTGTAAACGGCTCATAGCGACTTGGCGTCTCATAGTGGCATGTTTGGCATGTATTATGCGATTCGCGAGCGCCGTCCATGGGGAAGCGGGGGTGTGGTGGGTCTTCGGGGGTGACGGGTTCGTCGATTGGCGCAACGGGGTCTTCAGGGATGTTTTGTGAGCGGGCTTGAAGGGACTTGCGTACGCGCATGGCGGCGAAGTATTCATCTTTTAACCGTTCAAATACAAGCTGTAGGAATTCCTGCGCATCCTGCTGTTGTCTGGAAATCGAGCTACCGAATGCAATTTCCATAGTCCGTAGAAACTCAGAGGCGGAAATCGTCTTCTTCTCACTACCCAAAAGATTCGTCAGAATCGTCCGAAGCGCCCCCGTCACAAGACCACGCTGAAGCCCCCGTAACTTCCACTCGGCAATGGTCGTGCTAGTTCCCGGAGTCGAGTCGGTATCAGGGTGTTCTTCCGGCTGAACGAGGACATTTGCGTAGACTTGGTCACCATCTTGATCACGGAGGTGTGTTTCGAGGAGGAGAAAGGAGCGGAGAGTGGCGAGACCGGCGAGAGCTTGGAGATTGGCGTTGATGAAGCAGTCGTTGCCGGGGTTGGAGAGACCGATTGCTGTGCGCTTGGGGTGGGTGGCGGAGTCGACTAGGTAGGAGGGGGCAAAGATATATATAAGTGCCATTGCCGCGAGGCCACCTGCCGCGTAGGTGGATGTGGCGAGAGGTTTCGACGACATTTATTTGGCGGGTGAGGGGTGGTGAGAAATGCTTGAACAAACAGGGAGTCTTGGAAAGGGAGACTTGTAAATTTCTGGAATTAGAAATGCGAAATCATGTGTAGACTGATAGTTGGGGGATCCACTAATGAAGGACTAGGGTTCAGGGTTCTATCTATGCACTAAGACTTGGCGGGAATGGATTGAAACGAAACAGGGAGGCCAGGATAGGTAGGTTTATGCGTTGGTGATTATAAGGTGACGTCATTCAATTCAATTAACTAAGCGAGCAACTTTTTTTTAAACTACGAATCATGTCTGGTCATGGGCTTTCTCTGGCCCTCGATGTTCTCCTCGGAACTGACTTGTCTCTCGTCGTTGACAAGCATAGTGCCAGCGACGGCCTTTTCACCAAGGGCATCCTTGGCGTCCTGGTCGTCGGCTACACCGAACTTCTTGCCGAGGTTTTCGGGGCCGATGAGGGTTAGTAGGAAGAGGTATCCGAAGACACAACCCATGAAAATGCAAATGACAAGACCGTATTGGTATCTCTTGTCACCGTTGGGGGCATCGGGAAGGGGGAATTGTTCGCCGATGCGCGATTCAATAGTAGAGCTGGCGGAGGAAGCGAGGTTACCGAGTTGATAGGATGTTCCGACGACGAAAGTGGTGAAAGCGGGGGGAGATAATTCCATGAGGTGGATGGGAACGACACCCCAGGCACCTTGGATGAAGAATTGTTCAAAGAAGGCGGCGGCCATGACGGCGTAGGATGAGGTGAAGGAGTAAGGGTAGAGAAGAGCACCACCGCAGACGCAACAGACAAGAATGGATAAACGACGACCAAAGACTTGAGAGAGGAAACCAACGGTGATACCACCGGACATGGCACCGAGGTTAGCTACAACCTGTGTGACGGTGACCATGTCGGCGTTGAATTGGTATTGGTTAGAGAGCATAGTGGGGTACAAGTCCTGAGAGCCGTGCGACATGAAGTTGAAGCCAGCCATGAGGAGAACCATGTAGGACAAGATAATCCAGTGCTTCTTCAAGGCGACCTTACCCTGGGCAAGGAAAGCCTTACCGGCAGAGGTAGTTCCATCAGCGTGTTTAGCGGCTTGGCGGAGACGTTCACGTTCCTTGTAGATTTCAGTCTCGGGGAGGAATAAACGGGAGGTGGCGATGAGAATGGGGGGTCCGGCGGCGAACCAGTAGATTGGACGCCAAGCGTGTGAAGTGGTGTCGATCAAGGCACGGGCAAATGCGGCACAGAGAAGGTAACCGAAGGCGTACTATAGGCGGGGAAAGAATGATTTGTTAGTATGGGTTAAAGGGATAGGGTTGTTTTGTATGCAGCCAAGACGGCAGATACTTGGCGTGGTATTTGCCCCACTTTGAGGTAGATCCGTTACGTGTACGACGTCACTTTGACGATTTATATATCAGGTATAACGGGAAAACGCGAAGAATGGATGTCACTCGGACCCAATAAGATACATGAGGAACGACCACCATCATGAACTTTTTGGGTTGGGGTATCAAGGGATACAAGGAAAATTGAGAGATAAGACTTACACCTTGTTGTAAAATACCACTCATAAGACCACGGGCTTCATCGGGACAATCTTCAAGAGCAGTGGCGGTAGCGTTACCGTATAAACCACCCATTGCGATACCGAAAAGAGCACGACAGGCGAGGAATTGATTGTATGTTTGAGTGAAAGAAGTTCCCTTTTGAGTGTTAGTTGTTTTACGAGGGTTTGAAACTGTCTTGTACGGGGGGTACTCACGATTTCAAGACAAGAGAACATAAGAACGTTAACCACAAATGGCCATTTACGACCGTACCGATCGGCAGCAATACCGAAAACGATTGAACCAACGGAACGAAACATGAGAACCAATGTGATACCCCAAGTGATATCAGTTTTGGACTTGTTAAAAGTCTCGGAAAGTGAGTTCATAGCTAATGAGACAGTGAAGAAATCAAAAGCATCCCAAGTCTATGATTGTTAGTTATTTAGCCGGAACCATTGGCGAAGAGAACTCACCCAAGCTGCGAAAGCTACGGCGAAAAAAGCCCATTGTCTAGCTTTAAGCATACGTAACAAACGAATTGGATTCGGAGGTTTGGTCATTGGTGGTTTTAAAGTTGATAAACGAGAACCAAGATATTGACTGACCGACATGCCAGTATGTGGCATTCGATGAGCCTCATTAGAGGACATTTTGTTCTATGTTGGAGATGAAAATTGCCAAGAGTGCGGCTTATAAGGCGAATGAATTTGATGCCAAGCTTTCTTGCCAAGACGTCAAGAAAAGGTTATTTTGATTGTAGGAAGATTATTGAAAAGATTACAAGAGGAATGAATTTATAAGCGAGACAAGATTGAAAGAGGAACAAGAAGAAACTAAATCTACATTTCTCCAATTGGAATGTAGCCACATTTATACTTTCTAGTGGCTTCCTTACTTAGGTCTTATCTTCATTCTCAGTAACAAGTCAGTCAATAGACTACCATAGTAAAAAAGTCCATGATTCTGTTCCCCACATTAGCACAGTAAACGTTTATTGCCAACGGCCACTGGGTTTAGCTTGAATCTAGCGTTAACAAACTTTACCGTTTCTAGCTTTGGTTCCTTTGATAACACTGTAGACGTCATCTTGTCCAGGGTATATCAACATACTGATGGTCGTAACATCTGACTAAATTTGCCTTTTTTTTTATCTCCGTTGGACCGCGTCAGTACTAAACAATGTAAGTAATGAATATGAAAGACGGAGTAACTCCCCGACATTCAACAAGTCACATGAATATCTGATTTGTTGGAGAAACGGCGATAAAGCGTGTATGTGGAGACAATGATTCAAGAGGCCAGAGCTCCTTTCCGGGGTGTATAAGCCGGATTGATCATGGTTAAACAGACATACTATACATGAAGACATAACAAAAAAACTACCATGACTACCAACAATTACTCAAAAAACTTGCCCTGTTCTAGAGAAAAGAGATAACTATAAGATCCGGGGAAGCAAACTTGAGTGGGGCCGCTAGGCCTAAAGGAGGAAACACAGAGNCATACTGATGGTCGTAACATCTGACTAAATTTGCCGTTTTTTTTTATCTCCGTTGGACCGCGTCAGTACTAAACAATGTAAGTAATGAATATGAAAGACGGAGTAACTCCCCGATATTCAACAAGTCACATGAATATTTGATTTGTTGGAGAAACGGCGATAAAGCGTGTATGTGGAGACAATGATTCAAGAGGCCAGAGCTCCTTTCCGGGGTGTATAAGCCGGATTGATCGTGGTTAAACAGACATACTATACATGAAGACATAACAAAAAACTACCATGACTACCAACAATTACTCAAAAAACTTGCCCTGTTCTAGAGAAAAGAGATAACTATAAGATCCGGGGAAGCAAACTTGAGTGGGGCCGCTAGGCCTAAAGGAGGAAACACAGAGTCTTACTCCAATCTAGCGGCAAGGCGCCGGCTAATGTTAGATTATTGGCATTTTGATTGGGCGATAAGGATGACTGTGAGTTGCCGATGCGGTGCTTACATGTATGAATGTGTGTGCTTTCTGGTGGCAGTAAAGACTTTTTTCCCCGTATGGATCCTTGAATCATGAACTTTTTATCCGCATCATCATAGCAGACTAGGCTTGTTCATTAGAAACACACCGCTAGGTCTTTGATAGCTCGGGAGTTAACTCCTTTCAATATATGTATGTACATATGTACATATGTCTCCTTCTCTTTAGTCGTTGATAAAGTCAGTCACGGCCAGTTCAATGTATGTATTATCGGCGTTCTACCTTCCGATGACTCCCAAGGTCACGGACAAGGACCTGGAACCAAGGTAACGTAACCTCCGGGATTCCTTTTTCTAGGATATGAGCGGGGTTTTAGCATATTCAAGGTAATTGTGGGGCGTTAAGAGCCGACGGCNGGATGACTGTGAGTTGCCGATGCGGTGCTTACATGAAATTTGTGAGCTTTCTGGTGGCAGTAAAGACTTTTTTCCCCGTATGGATCCTTGAATCATGAACTTTTTATCCGCATCATCATAGCTGACTAGGCTTGTTCATTAGAAACACACCGCTAGGTCTTTGACAGCTCGGGAGTTAACTCCTTTCAATATATGTCTTCTTCCTTTTAGTCGTTGACAAAGTCACGGCGGGTTCAACATGTATCGGCGTTCTACCTTCCGATGATTCCCAAGGTCACGGACAAGGACCTGGAACCAAGGTAACGTGACCTCCGGGATTCCTTTTTCTAGGATATGAGCGGGGTTTTAGCATATTCAAGGTAATTGTGGGGCGTTGAGAGCCGACGGCGGGTGAGTTTGAAGTCTATGTTCGGGTTCGGTAAGTATTTTGTTGTGTTTTTGCCGTCTGTTGCCGGCTTTTACCGGAGTTTGGCTAAAGACTTTGGTAAGGGATTCTGTCGATCTGGGGTAACCAACGGATTTAAGGGTGGAAGATGACCTGTGGTTCGATTAGGATGACGCATGTGTGACCTATGTACAAGAACACGGGAGGGGTAGATACACACGGAGTACAATAGACCGATCCAGACTTGATGTGTTGTATATGACAAGAAGTATCTAGAATATGAGGTCTGCAGATTTCCGTAGAAAAGTCAAGGACTTGAACCAGAGACATAACCTTATTACATTGACATGGCAATACAACCGGTAGACTTGACAAACTAGAAGACTAAGCTCTTCTCATCCTTCCCGTTAACTTTCAAAACTGACTGATATCCCAATACTAGGGTTACCATCACACACCAGGGTTACCCCATATACACTCAATGACGTAACACCAGTACAACTCCAAACCTGATTGATGCGCTTATAAAAAAACTTCTTACTAAGCCGTTACCTGCACATGACAGGTGCGGTAACAACATAATTGCCGCAATTAAATGCCAATTATGCGCCAAGCCAACAAGGTAACATGGTCTACAAACGAGACATTACACAGTGTTTAGATTGAATATGTCGTCATGTCGTCATGTTTGGATATAAAAGGGAAGCGGGGTAATCAACATATTCAACATTCTTCTTCCCTTATTAAAAACATCCAAAAATTGAGAAATCTATCAAAATGACTACAATCACCGAGTAAGCTACACTGACGTCATCACAATGAACCCCTCTAGCTAACCCACCCCTAGTAAAGTATTCGTCCTCAACACAGGCGATAAAATGCCCGCCTTTGGTCTCGGAACCTGGCAATCCCCTCCCAATGCCGTCCGGGACGCCGTCAAAGCAGCCCTCGAACAAGGTTATCGCCACATTGACACGGCCTTGGCCTATGGAAATGAAAAGGAAGTTGGAGAGGGTATCAAGCTTTCAGGGGTCCCGAGAGACCAGATTTGGTTGACTACCAAGTTGGATAACCCGTGGCATAAGCGTGTGGCGGAGGGGATTGCGAGTTCGTTGGAGAGTTTGGGGACGGATTATGTGGATTTGTATCTTATTCATTGGCCTTGTTCGAGTGACCCTGCTGATATGAGCAAGGTCTTTGATGATTGGGATTATGTCGATACCTGGAAGGAGATGCAGAAGTTGGTTGGAACTGGAAAGGTGAGAAACATTGGTGTATCCAACTTTGGGATCCGGCATCTCGAGAGACTCCTTGCCGATCCTGAGGTCACCATTGTCCCTGCAGTCAACCAGATCGAGTTACACCCCGGTAACCCCTCGCCTAAGCTCGTTTCTTACTGCCGTTCAAAGAACATCCATCCTACCGCCTACTCATGCCTGGGTAGCACCAACTCGCCTCTGTACACCAATGCTACCCTCAAGGCTATTGCTGAGTCTAAGGGTAAGTCGGTTCAGCAGGTCTTGCTCCGTTGGGGTCTTCAGAAGGATTGGANGTCCCTGCAGTCAACCAGATCGAGTTACACCCCGGGAACCCCTCGCCTAAGCTCGTTTCTTACTGCCGTTCAAAGAACATCCATCCGACTGCCTACTCATGCCTGGGTAGCACCAACTCGCCTCTGTACACCAATGCTACCCTCAAGGCTATTGCTGAGTCTAAGGGTAAGTCGGTTCAGCAGGTCTTGCTCCGTTGGGGTCTTCAGAAGGATTGGAGTGTCATTCCCAAGTCTGTCTCTCCAGCGAGAATTGAAGGGAACAGACAGGTTGATGGGTGGGAGTTGACTGATGAGGAGGTTGCTAAGATTGATGCTATCCCCGATCGTTTCAAGGTGTGTGGAGACTCGTGGATTCCCATCCGGGTTTTCTTCGGTGATGACGAATGAGTACATATGTAAATAGCATGATGAATTATAACTTTGGCGTAACCGCCATTTCAGAAAGCACATCAGATATACACCCACGGATTCTCTCCGCAAGTCTCGCTGCCTCCTCATCATCCAGATCCTCCCGTTGACCTCGTCCAAACATTGTAAAACTCTCACTAAACCGTCCGGATTTCCGAATCTCAGGACGCGGAATTAAATGGAAATGCACATGCGGTACAACCTGCGCAGCTGCAGCCCCATTATTCTGAACAACATTCCAATCGTAAACCCCCGTTGCGCGTGTAAGTGCTTTACTTAGAACGAGTAACCACCGACCTAGCTCCGCACCTTCAGCGGGTTTCACATCCGTGTATTTAGACCGGTGAGGTCGTGGACAGAGAAGGATGTGGCCTTGGGCTAGGGGCATGATATCGAGAAAGGCGATTACACTAGGCGTGCTTAGGACGATGTGCGCTTGTGGTGATAGATTGGCGGGGGATATAGCTGGGGAGGTAGGTGGTGGTGGACTTTGTGGTGGATATGGGGGATATGTAGTTACGATTTGACAAAACGGACAAGGCTGGGGCGGCATTTTAGCGGTGATTATCTTGATATTGAAAAAGATTGCGGCAATTAGAAAGCTGTTCTGGTGATAATTGGAGAGCAAGTTTNGCCTCCTCATCATCCAGATCCTCCCGTTGACCTCGTCCAAACATTGTAAAACTCTCACTAAACCGTCCGGATTTCCGAATCTCAGGACGCGGGATTAAATGGAAATGCACATGCGGTACAACCTGCGCAGCTGCAGCCCCATTATTCTGAACAACATTCCAATCATAAACCCCCGTTGCGCGTGTAAGTGCTTTACTTAGAACGAGTAACCACCGACCTAGCTCAGCACCTTCAGCGGGTTTCACATCCGTGTATTTAGACCGGTGAGGTCGTGGACAGAGAAGGATATGGCCTTGGGCTAGTGGCATGATATCGAGAAAGGCGATTACACTAGGCGTGCTTAGGACGATGTGCGCTTGTGGTGATAGATTGGCGGGTGATATAGCTGGGGAGGTAGGTGGTGGTGGACTTTGTGGTGGATATGGGGGATATGTAGTTACGATTTGACAAAACGGACAAGGCTGGGGCGGCATTTTAGCGGTGATTATCTTGATATTGAAAAAGATTGCGGCAATTAGAAAGCTGTTCTGGTGATAATTGGAGAGCAAGTTTAGACCTTAAGAATTCCAGAAGGGGCAACCATCCCATGCGATGCGCCCGACCAAAAGTCTCCGTACACAAATGTGCGCCTTACCGCCCGGCAGAAAAAAGCGACCAGGATATTTTTTGGGTTATCCAGGCAAGGCGTCGCAATATCATATCACCATTATCAACCTGTCCGTCGCAAGATTAACCTCATCTCATTCACACCACGACCATCAGAACCGACTCGTTCACACGTTCTCTCGACTTATTCAGAATACCTCGATAATATGTCCAACTATCAGATTCCAGGCTCCGCTAATAACGCTGTGGGCACCGGCTCGACTAAGTTTGAGGGTCCTACGAAGTTGCAATATATTTGTGGTGATTGTGGGTTGAACTCGACTCAGCATCAGACTGTTCCATTTTTGAGATGCAAGGAGTGTGGGTGCCGGATTCTGTACAAGCCACGGACTAAGAGGTGAGTTTTGCGAGGGTTCAGGATATATGACGGATGAGATGCTAACGATTTTCCTGTAGAATGGTCCAGTTCGAGGCGCGGTAATGGGGGGATTAAATTGGTTGATATTCTAATTGATTTGTTTTGGTTCTTCTACATCCTGTCTAGTGTCTTGTGTACAAATACTTTGCGAAACTACCTTCAGCAACAATACTCTCCTTCTCCGCCTCCCTCGCAGCCTCATAACGAGCCTGAAGACCCTCTCTATCTTCCTCATCATCATCAGCAAACTCATCCGAATCCAGATCGTGATCTTCAATTTCCTCGGCCGCCTGGTCCACAGGGTCCTTCACCGTGACGGAGGTCTTGCCCTTGGTATCCATGTGCATGCCCTTGAGCATCTTCTCTAGTTCCTTTTGTCTTTGGGCTTCTTGTTCGTCGGCGCGCTTTGCCCGTTTACGGTCCAGTTCTGGTTGGTATGTGGCGTCGAATTCGGCGGCCTTTTTGTCGACTGCGGCGAAGAATTCGTCGATGCCGGTGCCGAGGCGTGAGGAGACGCCGACGACGGAGAGGTGAGCGTAGAATTCCTCCAGCATTAAACTCATACTGTTCAAAAGTGATCCCATGTATCCAGTGGCACCACCACCGTAGGACTCTCCGGCAAGGATGTCTCTGTTTTCATCCTCGTTCAAGGCTTTTTGGAAGGCTTCGTAGTCGGTCATCCACTCTGTCGCAAATGAGGCATCCTTGACGTCAGTCTTGTTGAAGACGAGAATCATGGGGAGCTTGGTCTTGTAAAGAATCGAGCAGGCGTAGAGCATGTTGGACATGAAAGTGCTTGTGCTGCATGTTCTGGGAGTATCGATGACGTAGGCTATCACGGTGGGGAACGAGGAGGCGAGTGATTCAAGAATGATAGAACCAGAGGCAGACCAGACGAATACCTCAATTTGACCGGCTGGGATGTGTTAGTGACATGTGAGTTTGTGGAACAGTGGTGAAAAGACGTACGAGTATCAATAAGGATGTGCTCCATAGCAGCTTGCTTTGCTGGCTCCTCCTTGGCTTCCTCGGGCTTCTCTTCTGAAGACTCCTCTTTCTTTTCCTCTTCAACAACTTCCTTCTCCTCGGGCTTTTCCTCCTCCGTGCTCGTAAGACCCGCTCTCTTCTCCAGCAACCCCAAAACTTGGTCAATCTTGGTAGCAAACAAGTTCAAACTGGTAATGATTCCACCGTTGGGGCCTAGGTTGTACTGCTTCATAACCTCTTCATAGTTGACGGAATCACGAATGTCGATGTTGCTTTCAAATGGGACATTGAGGACGGCGGGATCCAGGTTGATTACGTAGGGTGGCTTGTCTTTGCTGTGAAGGTGGGAGTTGATCCGGCGCATAAATGTGGTTTTGCCAGAACCTGAGAAGAGTTAGTTAGGCTCGTAGGGGGTTTCATAGAAGACTTACCAGCCATGCCCACGCAGACGATGGACACGGGGCGCTTAGGCCCAGTAGAAGTCGAAGTAGATGCCATTTTGCTTTTGTCTATAAAGTTTCCAATGAATCAAGAAAATCAACCCCGCCGCTTACAAACTACATATCCAACGACGTCATGCTAACCCTTGTCGACATTAAATTCTCTGCCGGGGTGTAACCCACATCACAGCCTTGCCAAATTTGTGGGTATACATGTCAGCCTTGCGATTTGCGACAGCAACAGCGACAGAAAATTGTCGCAAAACACACACACTCACAATGGACGACGGACTCGCAGATTTCGAAAAGCAGCTGGCGCAGGACAAGGCGGCGCGCGAAAAGGAGGAGTCGAGGGAGAAGAGACATCGGTCACATCGGCATAGGGAGAGATCGCGCGACAGACGACGGGATAAGGAACGTGATCGCTCGAGGTCAAGGGAACATAGACGGGATCGGGATAGAGAGGATCGACGGGACAGAGATCGGGAACATAGGAGTCATCGTGACCGCGACCACGACAGAGACCGCGACCATAGAAGCCACCGCCGCGACGACGATGAACACCGGCGGAAACGATCACGTCGGGAATCTAGGTCGCGCGAAAGACGGAAGACAGAGGTGGATGTGGAGGTGGAAACAACGGGGGATGCTATGGATATCGACAAGCCAGCTGCGACTCGGGCAGACTGGATGACGGCGCCATCTGCGTTGGATGTGGATTATGTTCAGAGACCTGTTGAGGTACCCAAGCCGAAGGAGGAAAAAAAGGTTGTGAGAGAGTTGCATTTACGAGAGTTGAATCGGGGGTTGAATGATGAGAAGGATAGTGATAGTGAGTTTGAGAAGGATGACGCGCTGGCTGTTGATTACAAGTTTGGAGATTCTGGGTCAAAATGGAGACTGGTTAAGCTTGACGCTGTTTACAAAGTGGCTGAAGACGAAGGCAGGCCAGTAGACGAGGTTGCAATTGAAAGATTAGGCAGTCTCCAGGCGTTTGATATCGCTAGAGAAGAGAAGGAAGAGATGGAACGGAGGAGACTTTACGGGGAGGGATACCAGATTAAGGAAGGACCAGATGGACACTTGTTTGAGCAAAGACAAAAGGAGAAGAAGGGGAAGGAGGTGGCAACACCGGTCAATGATAGACTGAACCCCGGTATTGCCCTACGGAGCGGCATTCGCATGCCGGAAGAGCAACCAGCAGCTCCCGTGGTAGATCAGACACAACTAAACCGCATGCGCGCCGCCATGATGAAAGCCAAGTTGCGTCGTGCCCCNGTGGTTCTAGGAGCCATGGAGTCACGACTTCTCGCTGGAACACGCGGAGAAGTCAAGGCGGTTACTAATAAGCGGGGCACTGAACGGGGTACGGTTGTTGCTAATGAGGATATGTCGATTGAGGATATGGTGAGAGAGGAAAGAAGGACGAAGGGGGCAAGAGGTGGCGAGGGAATGAGACTTGCGGAGAGAATTGCTAAGGATGGAAAGTTTGATGATGACTTGGATTATATGGATGAGAATGCGGATAAGTTGGCTACTAGAGTTCATAAGTCGGAGGTGAACTTGAAGAATACGGCAGTCCATGAGTATCAAAAGGTGCAGCGCATCTTGGATAACTGTCCGTTATGTTACCATGAAGATAAAGCCGATCCTCGTCCTGTGGCACCGGTCATTTCAGAGGGTGTAAAGACCTATCTCACTCTTGCACCGGCCCCAGAAATATCTCCTGATTCTACAGTAATTGTCCCACGAATCCACCATACGAACTTATTAGAGTGTGACGACGACGAATGGGAAGAAATCCGCAACTTCATGAAGTCACTAACAAGACTCTACCACGACCAAGGCCGCGACGTAGTCTTCTACGAGAATGCCGCTGCCCCACAACGAAGGGGACATGCTGCAATGGTTGCTGTGCCTATCCCCTATGAAGATGGCGCTATGGTTCCTGCATACTTCAAAGAGGCGTTCCTATCTGCTGATGAAGAATGGTCTCAGCATAAGAAGGTCATTGACACGGCCAAGGGGGCTCGTGAAGGTCTTGGTCGGACAGCGTTTAGAAGGATGATTGCCAAGGAAGCACCTTATTTCCATGCTTGGTTTGGACTGGATGGGGGGTTGGGTCATGTTGTTGAGAACTCGGATAAGTGGCCTAGAGGTGACTTATTTGCTAGAGAGGTTCTGGGTGGTATGATGGATGTTGAGGCTCGGATACAGAAGAAGCAGGGACGTTGGGAACGGGGAGATTCTAGAGTTGCGGGTTTTAAAGGGAAATGGAGGAAGTTTGATTGGACTAGAGTTTTGGGAGAGGAGACTTAGAGGTTAGATGGGTCTTTATAGATATACCTATATGTACATATACACGGATGGTTTGCTTGATTCATTTGGCTTGAAATGCCTCGTTCTGGTACATGTCAGGTACCCCGCTTTATATGTCAGTTTGCATAAGCAGGCATACATATTTGCAGGATTCTTAGCATGACTGGTCCTGCATGCACCTTGTGAGTATCTGTAGAGTATGGTTACATCGGATGGTCAGTATGTGCCTGCAGTGAATGCTTAAGACAGGCTTATTCAAGAGTAGGGTCGCACTGTAATGACTAAAATATCGTGCACTATTTCCGTTGTCGGATAGCGAATTAGAGAAGTCGCGATATCCAATGGTAGACGCTACGCACAGTGACCCAAGATCAAGGGATTCACGGCGGATTACCTCCTGTATGGACAATGTAAGATTTCTTTGTGGTGCGTTTTGGTAATCACGGTGGTTACAAAGGATGGAAAAAGCGAACGGCATGTTCGAACTATCTCTTCGTCTTTACAGGCTACTGGGAGCTTCAATGATCATACCTTTTGTCTAGTAACGAAAATGTTGGGCCATGGTGTTTCGTGCTTTGCACGAAGTCTAACCGTCCAGTTACGGTCGTGTTCGCGCGATTCCGGGTACTATTCCCATGCGTATAGCCATTCGTGTCAAGACCTTCAGGTGGGGAGATCGCGATCGTCTGTTATCACTTGCTGGACTTTATAAAGACCTGGAAATCGTGGTTGGCTATAATAAACCTGGTGTCGAGGTAGTTTGGGATATTGCAGAGGAGATCGTTATTTTCTTTAAACAGGTACACTATGAGTACTTTCTGCAATGGGAGAGTCACGGATTACGACTAGTCTCTGATAATGGGTCATCGACGGCGGATACCGCGGTATCTTGGGTCCCATATAGCAGAGCCATCTTATTTCCTGCTAAATTCTACGGCCGAAAGTTCACTAACCCTCGAAACCACTCATTTAAGAAGAAGAGAACCGACACATTCGAAAATACCACATTAATTCGCGGTCCAGGCTGGGGAAAGCTGTATTCCCAGTGCATGTACCGAGCTAAGATTGTAAAAATGTTCCAACCCACCGACGACGGGGCGGTGAGAAAGGCAATGGCTACGTGCCTTGGGGGAGGTCGGATGGATGAGGAAGGAAAAACCTTCTTGCTTCGATGGCTGCAATATACCTCACCTTTTAGTGCGCATTGCATCGTATAAGAACATTGGAACGGTACTTGGACACTGACGGGTATAAGGATGTTGATGTTGATTTTAAACTGGCTAGCCAACTGTGGTACAGAAATGAAAGTGTCTACAACTTTGGCGTCCTATCGGATCGCAATCCATTCGTGGTCTGTTCGTACTGTCAAATTGATGATGAAGTTGTCTCGGCTGAGGGATTCAATCACCTGTTCATAGTACAAAATGTGAGCCCACAAAGTGAGGTTCTGTTTGTCGAACGTGCCTTGCTGGTGGGCTTACCTCGGGCGCAATTTATTACCGAATGGAGGGAAGAGCTTGTCATTCTGTGACATATTTAGTCGAAGTTGCAATAGATGCATAGGCAGGATCAAAGTATTCATATTCAACATAGCTCGAAGTTCATGTAATATGAGATTGAAACAAATACATTATCACCATAGGCTTTGTCAATTGTTCCGATGTAAGCATCGAGAACCTCTATTGCGACAGTAATGATTTTAACCCTCGTGTAGAGATGTACAGTCGTGGCAGCATTTCTTACGCGGGTTACCAAAACATTCAGTTGTATAGCGATAGCAGTCTCACTTGCTGAAAAGTCAAAGGTCAATATTCAAACTACAGAGTCTCATCAGAGTTGAAGCTTACCAACCACAGTTCGGTGTATCTTTGGCAACACAGTTGGTTATATGAATAGGCATAGTTACGGGGTGCTTTCCTGGTGATTAGATATGTGTCGTCTAGCGTCCTGTAGACGCTTTTATACTACGTCCAAGGTTCGTTTGAAACGTAGAACTTTGTGCTACGTTTGGAATGAGTTTAACCTTCTGAAGATGACCAACTGGGGGGCATCAGCATACCACTGCGCCAAAAGGTAGAACCTTGGTACTTTGTTGTAGGTGAATATTCTATCATTACCTATGTAGGACTCACGGGTGTACATTCATATACAGCAAGAACCAATCAATCAGTAAGGAGCCGTCGTACAGGGTTGCGGCTGACACGAGGTCACTTACAAGATAGCGGAAAGTTAATCGTACGTTATATGGTGGGTTACACGAGCCATACTGATGGTTTACCTAATTGAGATTCGGCGAGAGAATATGGAGGTATTGTTTTGTGTAGAACTTTTGATATCATACATGTAGTTTATAACGCTGAAAGTCGAGCAGCTTATGAAAAGTAAAACTGCCTGTGACTTCTCAAGGGCAGTCAAAGGTTATCGCTATTTTCTAGTGAACTGGAAGTTGGAGATAGTCGTAGTACCTTCCTAAAATGCACGTCTTACGTATATACCATTCGGATAGACATCTGTGACACCATCTGGGAACTACGTCTGGGTAAACTGAACCTCTGAACAAAGGCACTGACTTAACAAAAGTACCTTGATAACCAGAAGACTGTAACTTCGGTGACGAAACTGAAAGGCACTATTGTCGCTCTGAATGATTCGCTGCCTAGTAGCAATTTGGGGTGGGGGTTTGAGAATGATGCTATGGTATTATAGAACAGACGTATATCCTTCTAGTTGAGTGGTTTGTGTCGCCAAGGCACCACACTATCAAATTGGCAAGAGTAGTCGGTTTTCTACATGATGCTGTTTGCATTTGCCTATTCCAGGCAGCTACAAAGATCTGAAAATGGCATAGGTATCTGAACACAGTTTCTGTTGAATTTAGGTACAATGACAAGCATGTATTTATTGAAATGTGACACCTCCTGACAATTGAAATGCAAACCATGTAATTGAGTATCACAGCACAAACTCCCGTTAAACGCCAGCCTTGTCCATCATTTGTGTACACAGAGATCCATTGCCGTTCTAACGCGATGCACCTGGGTAAGTCTTGGGGTGAAGATCCGGCTTGGGTTTCTCCTCTGTTTTGGCCTTGATAGACGAATCGTTGTAATAACTCATTGTTAACTGAGATCACAATCGGGGTGGTAGAGTTCATGTGAACTACTCCTTGGCTTTTTTGGTCGATTCAGTTTTGGGGGGATTGGGATCGGAAGGCATCTTGAATGAGTTGGGTTGTTGTTTCAAATACGTGTATGAAAGGGGGGCAAGGTTATGTTTATATACTTTTTGGAGGGTTACTGGTTAGAGAGGGCCGTTTGGTGCTGCCTCAAAACAGGCTTTTGCAGTTAGGTTGGAGTATATTTGTCGGACGTTATGGTCACGAGAGAATGTCGCCGGTGCATGTGATTCTTTGTATCTTCGGTGACAAGGTAAATGTATCTGATTGACGCAACCTGTACCATTGAAACATTGGTCAACTGAGAGAGGGATATCCCCTCTTAATCTATAGTTCAAACTGTAGAAGACCCTCACGAGTAGGTTGGTTAGCTATAGGCATTGTGACCAGTCACCAGTCACCAGTCACCAAACCTAGCTGTTCAAAGTTGAAGACCCGTGGAGAGTTTGTTCTGCAGCACCTTCAATTTTGAGTACGGCCTGAAATTCGTGGTTATCCGAGGGAGAATCTGCACATGTCTCCGGTGATCTGAAGTGTTCATACAACAGGGTCAACCCGAAGTGCAGTGACACTTTGAATGGGGCGATTCTTTTTCATCATACGTTTTTCAATCTGTCTATCTTCAGGTAGCAACTCGTTCCGATATTGTAATCGTTGAGCGTCAATATAGCTCAGGAAATTACTTCAGATAACCTTCGGAGACATGGATACCTGTAGGTCACGGACTGCATGAACTGAACACATGTGATGAGGTAGAGGTACGGTAGTGGTGTTGGAAACTCTCCCATGGTTCAAGAGGGCCGGAAGATCGACTTGTGAGAGGTTCGCTCGGTCACGCTTTGGTATTTGGGGTGTTGTAGTATTTTAACTATGTGGACGTACTATGTACACGGCAGGCGACATCCTCAGTAGCATTATATACACCGTGTGTACAACTAGTAGATATGCACATGCCGCTAGGCGAAAAGGAAATAGAATCTTTGGGCTTTCTTGCTAGTATTTGTGGTGTCAGAGACTATAAGAGAGACTGATTTATGTAAGAGCGGACTAAAGGGTAGTCTGTGTGTAGCATCATCCAAGAGTATTCGTCAACCATGGCAAAGCCACAGATCCGTGTACGACAGTCGCGGGATTAGTATAACCTACGTCCCCACAACCCATTCTAAACCGTAACTATCCCAACATCCCTGGCACAGATATCTTCAAAGCCCGGTCCAAGACTCCCGCGCTCCTCAAAAAGCACAGACGCCATCAACTCCCCCGTAGCCGGCCCATTCTGAATACCCCAGCACGTATGACCCGCAGCTACATAAACCGCCGTATTCCCAATTCGCCCAAGTAAAGGTCCACTAACCTGTGACTCTTCAAACTGCGGTAACCAGCAACTCTGCTCCTTGAGAATTTCAGCATTGCGGATGGCAGGGGAGATTAGAGACATGGCGGTGGTGATGTGGTTATATCCGGGTTCATCTCTAAAGTCGTCGTCTGCGTACTTTGGTAAAGGGACTGCTTTTGCGGGACCGCAGGCGTAGATTGTACCATCTGGACGTGCGTATGCTTCGGGATCAACTGTTGCTAGACGTTTCCCACGGACTTTGGGAAGGGAGATGCTGGTGAATACAGCGTAAGGTGCTACTTCGGCTTTGTATACCACCGAGTTAGCCTGGACTGAGCTAATAGGAAGAGAAGGCATCAACTTTGATGTCCATGGACCAGCGGCGAGCAGAATCTTATGTGTGGGGAGTGTTGTTGATTCTCCGGTGTCGCGATTAGTGTATGTTACGGTGGCCGGGCTGGTTTTATGGTTGATAGATGTGACGTGGGCACGCAAGACAATGTTGACACCAGCCTCAGTCGCCTTTGTTGCCATGAAATTAGTGAACTGGAACGGATGAACCTGTGCTGTCTGTCCCTCCATCTCACTCCAGCCCGTAACAAACCCATCATCAACATAATCCAAATCCGCCGGTAAAACAGCTCGCTTCAGCTTGCCTCTAGCATCGTCATCCTGCTTCGGCAACTTATCCCATTCTACTCCTTCCATATTCCCCCATCCATCAACCGAACCAACCGGGACTTTGGCTTCGATGCTTCCGCATTTAACTTCCCGGTATCCATAGTTTTTGGCACCGTCATGTTCGCTGGCAAGCTGCTTGTGTAATGAGAACGAGCGCAAGGCTAGGCTAGATGGGTACGCCCAGTCGGCGAGGAGACCGCCGGCTTTGCCGGATGAGGCGGCGGCGATTGATGTGCTTTCTAGGATTGTTATCCGTGTGGTGGGGGTATACTGGGGATGGCGAGTTAAGTAATATGCGGTTGTGCAACCGATTATACCGCCGCCTGGTGGTGTTAGTGGGATTTTCATGGCATGGACTGAGGTAAAAAGGCATACCAATGATGACAATGTCCTGTGGTTCTGGTGTCATTTTCAATTCAGTTACAATAGCCAATGGATCAAACTGGTGGGGTTGTTCTCAGATGTGCGGATTAAGATAATCTTGTGTTCCAATGAGCCTCGCGTGTCTCCGTTTTACTGTGGTGAGTGTGGCGAAATACCCGGGTTTGTACTTCAGTTGACGTCATCCCGGTTAACAATAGGGTTATCATAAGAACGAGTTCCGCCAAATGTAAACTAGGGTTAATCATCAGTGCGACGGTTTTCTTTGGAGAGACAAGACCGCCAAAAAACGAAAAACGTAATTTTGGTGCAGTACACATGACAGGGACCCCCGGTTACGTTTTTTGGTTATGTCGAGAGTTGAAGTGACAGGGCCGCCAAAAAACGAAAAGCCGAATTCTGCTACAGTGCATAGGACAGGGGTAGACTATCGGTAGGCGCGACGATTAGGCCTTCGCGACGACGTTAGCTGCCATTGTGGGAGGAGGCAAACGGGGTTTCGTTTGGCCGTGGACTGTCCGGACCTGGCCAACGGCTGGGTGCCGCTTAACTGGAGTATTGATACTCTGAACAGACGGCTTTTCGAGGATGCGAGGGGAACTGTGTCCGATGTCTATGGTCAGTGCAATGACGCTCACATGTTGCGTATTCCCCCAGGTCCAGTTGTTCAACTGGATTGGGCCGGTTAGCTACTACAGACGTAGAATTCATGGAACCGAATCAATCAATCAATAAATGGTTTGTATGTACATATAGATAGACAGTCACAAGCTCGACAGTATTAAAAGCTCCGCAGTGGTCTTGATGAATATTTTGATCAAACTTTTCACCTTGAAATCTCTACCACTGACGTCTGCACCCACTCAAAAGGCGCAACATCTTCAAAATGGGGCTCTTTCGACTCCCTGACAATCTTCTGCCCGGTCAGGAATCTATTGGTTTTATGAACCTAGAGCAATGCAATGAATACTGTGAGTGTGTATGGGGGTGTTATGGCGTCACAAAGTGTCAAGCATCAAGTGGGATCAGAGTGTTGCTCGGTCGATAACTTGGTTGACAATACCAGATACTAACTCTCTACAGAGCGTAATGAAGGCTTTGCCACTATAGTGGACACGAAAGTGATAAATGATGAGACCGGAAATCCGCAAGAGAAAGAATATCGATTTACCCACCGGAAGATCACGCGAGCCGGCTCTCCTGGCATGGGCTTCAAGATACGCGGGCCACTTGGGCCGATGTCGTACAATCATCAACCGTTAAGCCAACCGCAAGCGCAAATCCGAATCGTTACACTACTGCCTGTAGCGGGACTAGAACCACTGCGATGTTCGATATCTACACACAAGTTCCCGTCTGGTACGGGTAAATACACGTGTCTCTCGTATGTATGGGGCACCCCAAAGGGCACATATCCCATGTACCTTGATTCCGGCATTATCGGCATCACTGAGAATCTCATGGCTGCATTATGGCACATACGTCACAAGAGAAAGCCAGTTCGCTTATGGATCGATGCTTTATGTATCAGTCAAGTCGATGAAGAAGAAAAGACCCACCAAGTGCAGATAATGGGTGACATTTACAAAAAGGCAGACCGGTTGATTTCGTGGCTTGGTTCGGCTCAGTAAGAGACCGCCGAATTCTCATGGGACTTGAATTGTCTTTTTCAGGCAACATTAGATTGGTACAAGGATCAAGATTCCCGGCGATGACTGGTGAAAGCACTTACAAACNTACACTACTGCCTGTAGCGGGACTAGAACCACTGCGATGTTCGATATCTACACACAAGTTCCCGTCTGGTACGGGGAAATACACGTGTCTCTCGTATTTATGGGGCACCCCAAAGGGCACATATCCCATGTATCTTGGTTCCGGCATTATCGGCATCACTGAGAATCTCATGGCTACATTATGGCACATACGTCACAAGAGAAAGCCAATTTGCCTCTGGATCGATGCTTTATGTATCAATCAGGTTGATGAAGAAGAAAAAGCCCATCAGGTGCAGATGATGGGCGACATCTACGAAAGGGCAGACCGGTTGATTTCATGGCTTGGTTCGGCTCAATCCGATACCGCCGAAATCTCACGGGATTTAAATCGTCTTTTTCAGGCGTCATTAGATTTGTACAATGATCAAGACTCCCGGCGATGACTGATGAAAGCACTTACAAAGGTCGACTGGATCAACCTTCGCCCAGCTCTTGAAAGTGCCTATTGGACTCGTGCGTGGATTGTCCAAGAGGTGGCCCTCCGTGAGGAATATCGTGCACTATTGCCGTTATTGGGGAATCCATTGAACAAGTCCCGATATCCAATAACCAGAAGACACACGCAATGGCCTAAAATCGACGGATTCACAGCAAGTTACGCGCTGTACGGACAATGTGAGATTTCTCTGTAGTCTATTCTAGTGATAAGTGAAGCTATAAAGTTTAGCAAAGAAGATTCAGCTGTTAGAGCTATACTTCGGTCTTTGTCGACTACTAGGGGCTTTAATGCGATTGCTTTCGCTTCGACCACGAATCTATCAAGCGGTCATGCTTCGTTTTTTACATAAAACATGATCAGCCAGTTACGGTCATGTTCGGGCCAAACTGGGATCTTGGCCCCTGGGTATTTCCGTCCATGTTCCACCCTCCAGGTCGGAGTAGATCGCGATCGACCGTATTCTCTTGCTGGAAATTACAGAAATCACGATATAGTAGTTGACTACAACAAACCTGACACGGAGGTAGTCTTGGACATTGCAGAACACATAAAGAGGTCTCTNAGATAATGGGTGACATTTACAAAAAGGCAGACCGGTTGATTTCGTGGCTTGGTTCGGCTCAGTAAGAGACCGCCGAATTCTCATGGGACTTGAATTGTCTTTTTCAGGCAACATTAGATTGGTACAAGGATCAAGATTCCCGGCGATGACTGGTGAAAGCACTTACAAACGTCAATTGGATCAACCTTCGTCCAGTGCTTGAAAGTGCCTATTGGACTCGTGCGTGTATTGTGCAAGAGGTGGCCCTCCGTGAGGAATATCGTGCACTATTGCCGTTGTTGGGGAATCCATTGAACAAGTTCCGATATCCAATGACCAAAAAACACACGCAATGGCTTAAAATCGACGGATTCACAGCGAGTTACGTGCTGTACGGACAATGTGATATTTCTCTGTGGTCTATTCTAGTGGTAAGTGAAGCTATAAAATATAGCAAAGAAGATCCAGATGTTAGAGCTATACGTCGGTCTTTGTCGACTACTGGGGGCTTTAATACGATTGCTTTCGCTTCGACCACGAATCTATCAAGCGGTCATGCTTCGTTTTTTACATAAAACATGACCAGCCAGTTACGGTCATGTTCGGGCCAAACCGGGATCTTGGCCTCTGCGTATTTCCGTCCATGTTCCACCCTCCAGGTCGGAGTAGATCGCGATCGACTGCATTCTCTTGCTGGACTTTACAGAAATCACGATATAGTAGTTGACTACAACAAACCTGACACGGAGGTAGTCTTGGACATTGCAGAACACATAAAGAGGTCTCTAAAACAGGAGTCTCATGGTTTCTCTGTACCCACCCAGAATCATGGATTGCGACCGGGTTTAGAGGGGGCGCTGCCAACGGCGGATACTTTAGTATTCTGGGTCCCATATGGCAAATCCATTTTATGCCCCAGACCAGCTTGGAGCCTTTACGTTGTTAGAATGCAACATTTACCAGTGAATAACAAGCGACAGGACACATTCGACAACACATCATTTGTTCGCGGCACAGGGTGGGGGAAGCTAAATGCTCAGTGTATGTACCGAGCCAAAATTGTCTCTTTATTTGAAGAAGCCAAGAAAAGGGAGCTGAGAAAGGCAATGGCGGCTCGCTTCGGCGGAAACCAGTTGGATGAGAGAGGGAAGAAGGTTCTACTTGAATGGCTACAGTATAAACCCCCTTTCAACGAGCGTATCATGGAACGATTGGAGCACTACTTGGATGTCAACGGGTATGGGGGTGATGATATTGATGAAAATTTGGACCAAGTCCTGTGGAAAATGCTGCGATCCGATCATATAGTTGGCCTATCAGATGGCAATTTACATGCCGAAAAGAGGCCCGAGTGTTTTCGGATCGACTATTACGGGATGTATGACGTCATCCGGGGTAAAACTGTCAAATATGCACATGTTCGGAAATGGGTTCCTGCCAGCGCAGAGTAGGATTTATTTAGTCAAGTCAAGTCATGATGTATTAGGCACTAATCTAACCAATTTAGTATCTCACCTGGATAAAGTGTGGCATAGAGCCAGATAATTCCCGTTAGCTATGCACATAGCTCCTGGCGTCAATTGATCCTTCTTCAAAAAGCTCGTATTTCAGTATCCCTCTCGATGAGCATACATTTAATCAATGCGTAATGTTGGTGTTTGCTTAGGCGTAAAACATTATGACATGAAAATCAGGTGTTTATCTGATTGGGCCTCAAGTGGCAAAAGTGTTGCGTCTTAGGCAGCTTATTGCCCCAGATTAAAACATGAGAACGTAGGTTTCGTATAAATGTTCATCTTGCCTGTGTTACTCCGATATATCGATAGCTATGAAGAAGTAGCTTCACAGGGCGTTCCTAAATACCAGTGTATACGTTAAGAGAAATACTCAGTTTAGAATGCGAGAAACTCACTATTTTCCATTAACACCGGGGTTTCTTGGCTTTTAGGGGGCTTCTTTTTGTTGTGGTGCTTCCTCTTGGGTTGATATCTGATTAATGTCGATGTTCAACGCCTCAGATGAGTGGCATGGACAATTCGGTTGGCATGGCGGGAGGGTCAATCCCATTCTAATAGCTTCGAGGTAGGTGGTGTTTGTTTCTGGCATGGTAAAGAGATGAAGACTGATATATTTGCTGAATAATAAAAGTGGAGGTTGTTCTGTCATACCACAGTTAAGTCAGGGTGGCCACCCGA